>WEIS01076573.1:0-44297 GCA_013389965.1 Todus mexicanus | reverse complement strand
TCATTTTTAGTAAAGCTGTTCTAGTTTCCTCTCCTAATTGACAAGTCTCTCTCCTTTATTTCCTTTCTTCTGTTTGGGTGGAGAGGGAGAGATAGCATTCTGTTGCAGATTTGGAGGTGCCCTGACCCCGAACCGTGACACCAAGTCAGCATTACATGTGATGAAGCTCTGCTTTCCAGGAGATGGCTGAACACCTGTCTGCCAATGGAAAGTGGTGAATTAATTACTTGGTTTGCTTTGCTTGTGTGCACGGCTTTCGCCTTACTTATTAAAGTGTCTTTATCTCATCCCACGAGCTTTTTCATCTTTACTCTTCTGATTGTCACTCCCCATTCCACCAAGGAGTGAGTGAGTGTCTCTGTGGGGCTTAGTTGCCAGCTGAGGTTAAACCATGACAGTAATCAATGGAGAAATGCTACTGAAGAAGCTATACCTCTACTCTGAACCAGTTAAACTATTTTATTTGTGAGGAGCTGCAGCTAGAAATGCTCTGCATGTGCCAGAGAAGCAGTATTTGAGTCAATGTGGCCTACCCATACCTCATCAGTATGGGAAGAAAAAAGATCTGGACCCCAGACACTTTCTCTGTAGTCTTCAGAGAGCTGGAGCCCTGGACCTCAGTTTGAAAGCCCTAAGAGAGAGCCAAATCTCCAAGAACTGCAGAAATGAAAATACCATTAACTACTCAAAGCCAGTTGCTTCACTTCCTAGATACAAGGGATTCCTGGATCTCAGTCCAGAAATAAAATTTTTAATCTTCATTGAAAGCTTTATTTTGATAAGGAGGCCCCCTACCACCTCACTTGCTTTTGTATTGGACATCACAGAGCAGTAGAAGCAATGAAACCTAGTAATGGGCAGAAACATTGGACACTGGTGTCAATAAGAAGGAAGAAGTATTCATCACTGCCTAGCAGGTCATGCTAAAGCTGGCCTCTTGAAAGATCTGCAGAAGCCTATTAGCTAAGGCACATCCTGGGCGTAATCCTCTTAGAGCAGTGGAGGTGAGAGTGCAGATGATATTACCATTCCCAGCTCTGCACTTGTAGAGAAATAGGCCTGGGAAGGGGTATTAAAAGGTCAGTGGGGCTATGCCCTTTATCTCAAGGGAGGATCAAGTCCATCCATGTCATATGTCACCAGGCAGACATGGTGTTAATGTGCTCTTAAAGACTGTATGATGAAGATCTCACAACCTTTCCAGCCAAACTATTCCTAACATAAGTCCTTCTAGCTGTAATTTGGCCCATTGCTTTTTTTGCCATCCAGTATGCACGTGAAAACAATATTATTATAACAATAATTCCAGTTAATGGTTTCAAACCACAACAGGGTAAATTTAGATTAGAAATTAGGAAGAAGTTCTTCACAATGAAGGTCGTGAGATACTGGCCTGGGCTACCCAGGGAAGTTGTGGATGCTCCATCGCTGGATACATTCAAGATCTGGTTGGATGGGGCTTTGAGTAACCTGGTCTAGTGGAAGGTGTTCCCTCCCGTGGCAGGGGGGCTGGAACTAGATGATCTTTAAGGTCCCTTCCACCCCAAACCATTCTATGATGGTTTACCCAGGGAGGTGGTGGAGTCACCATCATTAGAGGTGTTCAAGAAGAAGTTGGATGATGTACTCAGGGACAAGATTTAGATTTAGATTATGAGATAATATTGGGTAATAGGTTGGTGATAGTCTAGGTAGTAGGTTACAGGTTGGACTTGATGATCTCTATGGTCTTTTCCAACCTTGTTAATTCTGTGATTCTGTGATAATTATTCCCTTCTCTGTATATGTCTTCATGTATCATGTCTTTTCAATCCACATTTCTGCACACTGTATCATGTTAATTTGTTCCCTTGGATCTAGCAGAAACTCCATAATCGTCTATACCAGTATGGGTGCTTGTGTGTACACATACAAGTGCATGTATGTGTATTTTGATGATCATCTCAACTCCTGGAATTAGACAATATGGGGTTGTAAGGACTGTCATGAGTCTAAAAAGGTTTCCAGCATAAAAGAACTGTTGGAAAATGGCCTGTGAAAGGAGTATTTTCTCTCTTCCTATTTATACCCCAAAGCTGTTGGTCTGTTCTTGAGTGTCCCCAAAACACTAGCCCATTTTTGTCCAGAGAATTTCTCATATGTCAGATCACTGAAAAGACCTGCCACATAAAAATGCAGGTGGCAGTTCAGTAAGTTATCAGGAAAGGATCATCGAGGCACACAAGGTTCTTTTCTGCTTCTTTCCTTCGTATGTCTTTGTGAGCCAAATCTATCCCCCTTCTCACCTAAGCCAGCTCTGAGATTGCTCCAATTCCCATCCCATTTTCCTGAGGTCTCCTCTAGGGCTGGGAAAAGTGGAGAACAGATGAAGGACGGGCTGATCCAGCTATTAGTGTTTTCCATGTCAGGGGACGAACTACTACAAGTAGAGGAGACTCATTATTCAGCAAATTACATAAATTAACCTCCGTCCTGACCACCCTGGAGTGACAGACACTCACATTTAGTCAATAATGTGCAACCCCTCAATTTTCAAGTAGGATGATCTCTGTCCTTGGTAGATTTGTTGTGGATGGCTGATTGCTCCAAGGACAATGCCAGGAGCACTCTCTGGTTCCTGGACAGGAACGGCATTGAGCAGAGGACAAGGGCTATCACTACAAGGGCTTGTAGTGACAGGACAAGGGGTAATGGCTTTAAGCTGGAAGAGGATAGATTTATACTATATATTAGGAAGAAATTCTTTACAGTGAGGGTGGTGAGACAGTGGAACAGCATCAGTTAAGGGGTTAAAGACTCTCCTACTCCACCTTTCTAGGGATTATGGAGCATATTTACTTGTAAAGTGCTTGGCAGTTCTTGGAAGCAAGGCCAACCATGGGATTTGTATGTAGTGTCATGGGACAGATGTAAAATACAGCGTGGAAAAACCCATAACCGAGCTCATTCCCTCATCTGAGGGACACTCTGTGACTCCAACGAGTGAGCACGTAGTGATATTGAGTAAGTCAAGATTTTGGGTTGCTGATTAGTAAAATGAGGTGCTTAGTTTTGTTAGGAGATCTCACTGTGCAGCAGTTTAAAGCATCTCCAGTTCAGAAGGTAGAAACTAAACACTTTGTAAACACTTCTGAAAATCCCGACCTTATGGTATCTCCTCAGTGGAAGAATCTTATAGCATTGTTTACATGCTCTTGGCAATGCAGTATTGTTCTCCCAGTACAAAGTACAGTGTGATGTGGAGGTGAATTCCTCCGGCATCCAAACGTACCCTTGGCCATGAACCATATGTTTGCATTAAGCAGGCAAGTTCTGTGCTTGCTGATGGTGCCACAATTTTTTTCTGTGCATTTTCTTTCCTGTGCATATGTTTTTTCCCATGCATGCAGGATTTTCTGAGCATGCATTTTCTCTAAGCAATTCACAAAAACCAAATAGTTTCAAATCATTTCCATGATGCTTTCTGTGTGTAATTTTCAGCACATCTTGAGTTACTCATTGAGAACATGTTTGGGCTACTTTTTGTTGCACTTATACAATCTAGTAAAATATTAATCCATTTAGCTCACAGGCATTATTTTGTGCCCTGACATCTAACATGCTGGCTCATGACTATCTGATTTTACAGATGTTTCCCTTCCTGCTAAATGCCTTCTGTATTTTGAAGGCCTCGTGCTATCTGAATCATAGAATAGTTTGAATTGGAAGGGACCTTAAAGATCATCTAGTCCCAACCCCTCTGCCATGGGCAGGGACACCTCCCACTAGACCAGCTTGCTCAAAGCCCCATCCAAACTGGCCTTGAACACTTCCAGAGATGGGGAAGCACATGAAACCCCCAGGCCCCAGAGATGTGGTGGCTTAGCAGGTTACTAGCACAGAGTTAACTGCTTTAGCATCTCTGAGTGGGTTGGGGATGGGACATGGACAGGAGTAAGAATAGGCACAAGCTTGAAAAATGGATCAACCATACCAAATATTTCTTTAAATCCAATATAAACCCTCCTGCCTCGTGCAGCATGTTGATCATTGCATGTTATTTCTCTGCTGGTGGGTTTTTATAACCTGAACATGGTGATCTGCCAAAATCCTGTATCAAATGGTTTCTCCTGGAAAGGCTGTGTCAGGAGATGTGTGATGCAGAAAAGCAGCTCACTGAGTTCAAATCAGACAGATTACCCAAAAAAGTGTCCACATTCCTGCAGAGACCTGTGCTTTTAGTTGATTTTTAAATGCTTTAAATGATTTTGAAAACAAAGTGATGGTTTTCAGATCCATTTAGGATTTTATTTCCTTTCTTGAAAAGGAAAAGGCTCTGCGGCGTGAGGGAGGGATTTTTAACATACCACGTTTGGGGTCTTTATTAAATTAAAAGCAGGAAATCTTTCCCTGAGCAGAAACCCACACATTTTTCTAGTTGTTTGCCACAACCTTTTAACCCTATTAGCAGGGCAGTAAAACAGTTTTGCAAGACTAGACCTACAGAAAGGCAAAAAAAAAGCATTTTGCTTGGCTTTACTCCTCTTGCCGAATTATTCTGTATTTCATGTTCATCAGTCGTCGGAGGTTTTCTTCTGAGCCTCATGATCTGAGCCCGCTAAGTAAGGCAAATCCAGATTAGAGTCTCTCACAACACAAATACTGGAGAGATCATGAGGGAAGCAGTCAGAGGAAGAGACAGGCAGGAGGGGGATATCGAATCACTAAACCTTTTTTTTCTTTTTTACTCTATTTTCCAATTTGGAATTTCCATTAAAGTCCCAGAAAGGCTGAAATTCAAAATTTCTGCAAGATAAGCAATGAATTGGTCACTTTTCTTCAAGTTTGTTTCCCAAATTAAAGCCAGCTGCAGGTGTAGGGAGTGGATATGCTGAAAGGATATGTGCTGCCTTGGTTTAGCTCTAAATGGTCCTTATTCTGAGGAGACAGCATGGAAGTCCCCCAGTCTTAGCATTTGTGCCTCCAACTGAGCCAGTTCCAAGCTGCAGAGTCCAAACATAGTTTTGTTTGCCTAGCTGATCTGGGCACTCCCCTTTTCTTAAGGATTCTCCTGCCTTGGGTTCCATCAGAGGAGTTTTAATCTTCTAGACAGCTCTGCATGAGGCTGAAATAGCACTGAAGCTCCTCTTCTTGCAGCATTTTGGTCTGAGACAGCTCTGGCCTCTCAAGAAGATGAGACCCCTCATCATGCTGAGCCCTCTGAATAGCCCTGGCAGTAAGGATGCCTGTGAATTATTATTATTATTAATGTCATATGTAACACAAGCCCAGGCACGGACCTCTCCCGGGTTTTATAGGTCCCTGAGGGATCAAGGACATGTTCCAGTCTGTGAGATAAAACTGACCGGATAGGAAGCTAATTATATATAGCCAATGCATTCTTCTGAGTCCTATTCTCCAGCACTGTGGTCTTCTTTCACCTTTGGGTCTGGCACACCCTTGACCACCCAATCAGCTCTCAGACAGCTCCAGCATCTTCCTCCCCATTCTTCCCTGGGATTTTTTCCTGACCACCTGCTTTCTGCATTTTCTCTCTTTCAGGATGGCATCACCAGTCAAGAAGTTGATGGACCATCCCACCTCCCATATACGTGTGTCTCTGGCATTGGATGCATCACCACACTAGGTCCCCAAAGAAGAAGACTGAGGCCTGCTTGGACAAATGAGGAGCACAACTCCACCAGGATACATGTATATTCTCCATCAGGTTGGGGCAGACTCATGTCACTCTTACAGACCTAAACCCTCTTGTCTGTACCAACACTTGCCATCTTTGTCCAGGTCGTGGACTGGACCTTATATTCCGGTCCCTCCCCTTTTGCTACATCCTCACAATATCATCACATCCAACCACCCATTAAACATCTCCCCAAATCCCCTCATGCACTGCTGATTTCCACCCCAACAGCAGGACCTTTGTTCCTTTTCCCGTTGCATCAAGATCTCAGTTCCTCGTCTTCACCCCTGGAGACCGCCTCCATCCCCACAGCATCCCCTGCTATGTCCCTGGGGACATCTGCATGGCTCCCCCTCCATCACTGATATCCATTGGGATGTTTGCACAAGGTCATGATGATGTTCCTGGGACCTGTGGGTGGAAGAGCTGATAGCAAGGAAGGATAGGAAAAAGCATCTGGAGTTAAGATAAAGCTTTGATGATGATGAACATCAAAAGAAAAGGGTGGGAGAGAAGTATTTTTATTTTCCTGGTGCATGAATCTTCCTCCTTCTTAGGGACCTCTGCCCTTAATCGAGGACAAAAGAAAAAGTCTATTAATAGAAAGCAAGCAAGAAATCATAGCAGGTGATCTGCTTTATTTGACTGGATTAAGTATGGGATTACAGGAGTGTTTAGAAATGTTGATAAGAGCTCCATTGAATTCTTCCCTATTGCGGCTTCTTTTCTGGGAATAGGAGGGATTTGTAGTGGGTCATTCAGATTAGGAATCCAGTGGAGTAATTTGATCAGAGCAAGAAGAAAGGGAAAAGAAAATAAAACAAGATGATAGCACTGGTATTGTCAATCGAGAAACAGTTCTGTGTGTTTTCCTTGTTAAATGCAATCCTTGCCGCTGCAGTGACAAAAATCCCGGGTGGATTTTTGGTGACTCCTTGCAGATGAGAAACGGGATATGGGGAAGAGAAAGAGAAATGAAGGAAGAGAGAAAAGAGTGCAATGGTGTAAGGGCTCTTACAGGGACGATGCAAAGCTGATTTGAGCAGATGGCTTCCTGCCACCTAAAACTTCCACGATGTGAAATCCCATTAAGTGTAGAGTTTAATAAAGTTCTGGCTATCAAGAAGCAGCAGCTATTTAAAGCCTTGAACACATGCCAAGTGTGGCTTTATGAGCCATATTTCCTGTCCCAAATCACTTCTCCCTTCTCCCATCTCCTGGCCACTGTCTCTCCTTAGGAAACGGTCTTGTTTGTAAAATGAAATGCACAATGACAATGGTGCCACAGCTGGTGACTACTGCAAGGTGTTACCAACCAGGGGTGTCTGGGGTTAAATAAATAAAATTATAAGCAGGATTCCTGGAGCTCAGGGAGGATAAACCCTCTGGATAAGGCCTTCCCCTTTATAAATGTTTTATTTCTTCTGTCCCAGTGGAGTACAGCATTGTGTTGCTTCCAAGGCTGTCTGGCACCATGCTGGGAGTATGAGCTTTCTGATAAAAGGTGTTTCAGGTGACGAGAAAAGAGCCCAAAGCAGTTAAAGACATGAAAAGCAGCAAGAAAACAATTATCATTTCTTGATCTAGATAAATTCTATTTAAAAAATCCAACATATTCATTCAGCAGAAATTATGGCTTATCATCCCATTTCTGAATGAAAATAATGCAAAGGAAACTTTCAATAGTTCATATCTGCCTAGAAATATCTTGAAAAATTGGCCTGTAAGCCAGATTAGAAGTGTGAGTTTTCTGAGGGGAAGTTTCAATAGAGCTGACTACAGATGGCATTTTTTTCCCCTTCTTCTTCTTCGTTATATCTTTTATGTGTCCTACAGGAGGAAAAAAAAAGAAAACTATGGCCCTACATGCATGCAAATTGCAGGAAAATCATATCTTTCTCCTTATACTTTATGGGCCATATGTTAACTGTGACTAATTTCAGATTGTGAAATAGTTCCAGAGATAGGGGAAAACCTGGAGCTTCCTTCTCCTTATACTTTATGGGCCATATGTTAACTGTGACTAATTTCAGATTGTGAAATAGTTCCAGAGATAGGGGAAAACCTGGGGCTCGATGTCCATCATTTCACCTCGATTGAGGAGCTCTATATAAATTCCAGGTGTTTGTCTTCTGGGATGTTATATTTAGCTTTGTGCTCCTCAAAGAGCTTGCTCAATTCATTTAGGTATTTCTGATGGACTTGATCAATATCTTCCGTGGACGGTCTGTTCTTCTTCTGCACTGGAATCGGCTTCCCAACTGGAAAACAAGCACAGGCATTAGGAAGAGCCAGTGTCGAGTCCCTCTAAACACTTTGCACATCTTAGCACAGAGCTGCAGTCCAACTCTCCAAGGATGCGGTGGACAGATCAAATATGACTAATTGTCCTGAAGTTGTAAAGGTAGCACAAGCAAGAAGGTAGGAAGGTACAGATCCTGGCTCTGCCATTGGTCTCCAAGATTACAGCTGTCCATGCCTCAGTTGCCCCATCTACAAAGTTAGTAAATGACAAAGACCCTCTGCGTAGCTCTTTGAAGTAAACAGTGTTGCCACCCGACACAGTCCCTCCTAATATTTCAGATGTGCTACAGATAAAGACAATGTCCTCCTAATATTTGGGTTGGGCTTTCCAAGCTGTTCCCACATGGTCCTGGGAATCTGTATTGCAAACGGGGAAACTGAGGCACGGGGGAGCCCAAGACTATCTAAATACATGATCAATGGGGGTGCTTCCACTTTGCTCAGATTGAAGCTTCAGTGAAACATCTGACTTTTATCAGGAACCAAGTACCCACTTATCTTTAGAAAATCATGCCTTTCTAAAGGGCAAATTTAATTAATTTGATTTGTATCACTAGAACAAGCCCCTTCCCATCTCCCAAAGCTACCAGCATCAGGACCAGGCACCTGCAAGGGACAGGGAAGTCTACAAGATATCTCCTTTAGTCTAGTCACTTACTCAAATTGTGTTTGTCAAGTGATGGAGGATTTCATCATCCTATAACGCTACTCCTCATCAGATTAATGAAGAGCCCTTGTGATACTGCACAGCTCATAAAACCATTGAGACAATCCAAACAGGTTGTAAAGCAATTAGAAGTAATTGCTGGCTGTCAAACCTAATCAGTGGGGTGAGCTCTGACCTTTCCAAACAACCTCTTTAATTAGATTAATTCACAAAGTATCAGCTGTGCTGGTGGGCCAAGCCTAGTATTGCTGAAACCACGCAAAACTTCATGTCTTCCATGGGCATGATCTCAGATCAGAACAGTGTGACTTGTTCATGTTTTTGACGCTTTCTGCATGGGACACTGAGAAACCTGCAAATGGCTCAGGTGTTGTCCTACTTGTGTTTGTAAAATAGGTGTGGAACAAGTGGAGTACAACTCTATTGCAGTGGTTCATATCACCAGGTTGAGGTTGGCTGCATCCCACAGGGGTGATGGAGTGGCCTTGTTTGCTCTGGGGCTTTCCCAGCATAGCCCATATGACCTGAGCTCTGATATAAGACCAAACCAGAAGCCTCAAACCAATGTGACATGTGAGTCATAGAATACCAGGTTGGCAGGGACCTCGAGTATCATCTGGTCCAACCTTTCTTGCCAAAAGCAGCTGGGGAGCAGCTGTGAGCAGCTGGGGATGCTCCTTTGCCAGAAGCTTTCTAGCCTACAATAGCTTGTGCTCTCTTGAATGATGCTCCAGCCCAACAGGAGAATGACGCAACCCAGAGACTGTAACCTTTTGGCCAGGCTGAGTGTGGCCAGCATCATGCCAGAATGTTGAGGAAGGACTTACCCACGGTGTAAATGGGCCGTCGGTAGGGTAACAGCCCGAAGCTGTACTGGAAGATGCCTCGTGCATGGAAGAGAGGAAGAGAGATGCCCATGATCTGCTGGAGACGGTGCTGGAGCTTCCGCAGCCAGGAGCCCTTGGGATTAGTCACCTGGTCGAAGAGGTCATTCTCTCCAAAAGAAAAGACTGGGACCAGTGGGGTCCTGCAAGGAGTTGAACTCAATGCATAAGCATGAAGATTAGCAAAGCCCACCCCAAAATACCTTGCCTCTCCCTCTCCAAAACCAACAGAAACACCCCATTAACCAGCCACAGACCAGAGCATCCCTCACCAGGCTCCCCTTGACCCCATCCCCTGCATCACCCATGCCGGATGGCCAGCTGGACAAATCCCTTCCTATTCTTCAGCAGCAAGGTGAAGGATCCTGGCCGGGCGTCCAGTGCCTCCTGCGCCCCACCAACGATGATGGCCAGGGCATTCCCACCCTCTGGCTTCTGCAGCACGTAGGATGCACTTTCCTTGTCAGAAGAGACAAGGCCTGGGGGGCAGAGAGGAATCAAAAATGAACATCTGTAAAACCCACATGTCTGTGGTTTGCTCTGTACCATTTTTTCCCCATTATTCATCTCCAGCGAGGTGCTAGACACTTCATTTTCAGAGTTCTCCTACACTTTGGCAATCTCAGCAGCCCAGCTCCCCTGAAAGATGCTGGATTCAAGCACAGCTCTGCTGGGTGAATATACAATTATCCCTTTTGCTGTCTGGCCCAGAAGCAAGAAACATTTTTAAAAAAAAAAAAAGGAAAAAGAGTAAACTGAGAACTAGCTGCGCTCAAGCCCCAGGGAAAATGTGTTTTGATTTGTTGTCACATGAAACCATGTCCAATCCTGAATCATTCTAAAGTTAGTGAAACATTTGCTTTAGGTCAAAACACACCCAAATTTCAGCAGATGCTGCTATTCTAAAGTGGAGTTCAACACAGAATTTGGTCCTTTAATGTTATTTACTTGTAGAAGTTAGAAATGTTTAATTCAGAAATGACAAAGCAAAAGCAACATTGTTTGGTGGGGTGGGTTTTTTTATATATTCTTGCTTTGGGGGCTGAAATAATTCGCAAATTAAAACCTCTTTGTCAAATGGATTTAATCGACCTGAAAATGAGCTATGCACCCAACTCCCACATTACAGTGATTAAACCTTCTTTCACCTGGGTCATAACTCTCTCCTATCTCCTTGTTATGATTTTTCGCTCCCTGTGTAAATATTTTTTCAGCAGCAGGAGCCAGAGTTTATGTGGAAAACAGGGTGATGAATGCCCTGTGCTATCTCAGACAGAGCTGGGTGCCTGGGTTTAATCTGTTGAATCCTGCCCACAATATGAGCCCATTTGGCTGGAGAACTGGCTGTTCCCCAAGCCCACTGGTGAGAGATGGAGGTCAGTCATCTCCTGCCAGTTTCCAAAAGTCTCTCCACATTCCTTTTCCCCTCTCTCCATTTAATTTGTACCTATTCCTTTTCATTGCTTCCTCCTCTCCTGCCTCATGGTTTTGCAACAGCATGAGCTGCTGTTTGCATCCTCTCTGCTTGGATGCTGCTTCCCTGCAAGCAGCAACCTCAGAAAAATAGATTTTCTTCTTCTCTCAGGGACAACTGCTATTTCAAGCCTAAATGTTATTTGCACGGAAAAAAGGAAATACAGGAACCCCTGCCCTGCTGACCTCAGCATTTCTCCTCATGATTTGCTCTGTATTTCAGTGTTACACAGCACCTAGCACATAGATGCACTGAGCTCTGAGGTGATCTATGAAGTTGAACAACAGTGGTAACAGCAAGGAGGGTGATTTTTAACTTCAGAGAGTTTTGGATGGCACTTCCAGCAGCTGTGTCCGTGCATGGCACAACAGGCCACAGATGGGGAGGTGGGAAGGTGCGGACAAACAAACCCTGGACTCCTCTTTCCAAGCCTCCCTGGTGTTTTCATTCTCTGCTCCTACAAAAAGCATCCATCTTACCCACCCATCCCACTGTGTGCCCATGCTTTCACCCTGCTTACCTCCACTCATCAGGTAGTCCCTGAAAAATGGGACACGAAACCACAGGGAGAGCATCATCAGATGTGGAGTGATGCCGGGGAAGAGAGTGGAAAAGCCCGATGCCTCTGTGCAGAAATTGAGAAAGGCTCCTGCTGCCAGGACCCCGTGGGGATGAAAACCCATCAGGTAGTTCTGCTTAGGGTCCAGATCCACAGTCTTCACCAGCTGGACATAGGGATGGAACCAAAAAGGGATCATGAGTTAGTGCTGTCACCCTGGGGAGATGAAGCATTGGCTCCAGAGAGCAGATAGGGGATTTGTGGTGGAGGGTGCATATCATCCACAATGCCTTCTGTTGGAAATGGTCAACTGGAACAACTCAATCATTTTTCACTGAGATATATTTCATTGCCTGTATTTTCATCTCCTCCCACCCACTGTCCGAAAGTGACACTTCCAATCACAGTTCCTCATATTGCCTTAAGCTGGTCTAGATGCTGTTGAGAACCTACTTTGTTTAAAATGTCCTCCAATGCTTTTTCTAATATGAGAAAAGAAACTTAAAAAGTGAGAAAAGAGTAATTATTTTCCCCTCCACCTCACAACCAGAAGAGCAAAGGGAGTGCAGAGTCACTCTGGTAATCATCCATGTAAAGCTGCCACCTGGTGCAGGGACACATCCCTGGTCAATAACACAGTGTGGACCCAAGGTTGTCTTGTCCTGAAGTACACGTCAGGTTATTCATGCTTATGTACATGGTAAGGTGAGATCCAGCTCCCAGGCACCTAACAGAGAACAAACTGATGGTTTCTTTTCCAGTGGGGAAAGTCTGCAAGAACCCAGCCACTTGTGCCTGTGTTAGATGCCCATGTAATCCGTAACTCCATCAAAGAGCAATGATGTCTGCCCAAGGTTGCTGCAGTTTTCGCAGGAAGAAGGAACAGGGAACGTCCACATCCAGCCTTTAGAGATGGATAGCATGGATTGCAGATACAGCACAGCACATGACCAGCTTGTTGGCTAAGGAGTTAGCTGAAATACTTGGCCAGTCTGAGAGCAGGTTTGGAGTCTGGGAGATGTTACATGGGAGAATGTGAGCCGTAGCAGAAGAGGGGACAATTGAAGGAAGATAAAGGACAACCAGGATTTGGACTCTGTGGGTTATACTTGCTATGGACTGCTCAAGGGAGAGGGGCTGGTGTGACAACCCATCCTTCAGCTATGTCACTGGGAAGAACCTGCCATGCCAACATCAACTAGTATGCAAAACCCAGGCAGAAGCAGTCAAAACTGAATGCTGATACCTCCACACCCTTTCTGGGGAAAGATGGACCTTTCCAAGCTTAGCCATCACAGAGACACCATAAATTTCCAGATAGCTCAAAGGCTCTTGTGCTCGAGAAGAACCAACCATGTCCTGGGCTACATCAAAAGAAGTGTCACCTGCAGGTTGAGGGAGGTGATTCTGCCCCTCTGCTCCTCTCTGGTGAGACCCCACCTGGAGTACTATGTCCAGCTCTGGAGCCACCAATACAAGAGGCACATGCACCTGTTGAAGCAGGTCCAGAGGAGGACCACGAACATGATCCAAGGGCTGGAACACCTCTTCCAGAGGACAGGCTGAGATAATCAAGGTTGTTCAGCCTGGAGAAGAGAAGCCTTCAGTGACACCTTACTGCAGCCTTTCTATATATAAAGGCTACTTATAAGAAAGCTGGTGAGGGACTTCTTATGAATGCTTGTAGAGATAGGACAACGGGTAACAGCTTCAAACTGGAAGAGGGTAGATTCAGATAAGAAATTAGGGAAAAAATTTTTACTATAAGGGTGATGAGATGCTGGCACAGGTTGCCCAGGAAAGTTGTGGATGCTCCATCACTAGATGTGTTCAAGACCAGATTGAACAGGGCTTTGAGCAACCTGCTCTAGTGGGAGGTGTCCCCACCTGTGGCAGGGTGGCTGGAAAGAGGTGATCTTTAGGTCTCTTCCAACCCAAACCGTTCTATGATTCTATAACAACCAAAGCCCTGTGCGTTTTAGCGCGTCACCGCTCCAAGTACCCTGGTCCCATCTGTATGCACTTGGAAAACAGTTAATGGTGCATGTGTTTTCCTAGAAGCAGCCAGAACTGCAGCTTAATCACGAGGATGTATTTTAATTTCTTACATCATGGCTAATTCCCCATCTGTCTTAAGGCACTGTTGATTGTACACATGTGCCCATTCAAGCGCCTGCTCCTAATGAGGGGAACGGACAAACAAGAGTCCCACCGCTGCCCGGGTGCAGAGGTGCCTAGGCAGAAAGAGGGGCAGATGGCTGGATCACTAAGTGCCCAGGGCCCCTGCTACCATTTGTTCGTTTTTGAGTAATCTCAGCTTGCATCAATGTTTCCTGCATTCATCTTCAGCTTCCAAACAGCCTTTCATCTTTGCGTGATTTATAAGCAGGGAAGTGAGGGGCTCAGGTGTGTTAGAAACCACTAAATTTTTTGCTGTGTGTGCACAGAGTGGCAAGAAGGGGTGTATGTGTGTGTGCCAATGACTGGTTGCATCCCAAGATTACACCATCTTCCTTGCTAATGAAGAGCCAAACTCAGGGTATCCATTGAGCTGTGCAAACTACTTCAGGGGGAGTGTTCACCTGTGCAAAGATGCCACACATTCTTAAAAACCCCCCCTAGGAGAAATCCAGCTGCTGTCTTGGTGTTCACCTCAATGAAAGTGGAGGAGGACAGGAGAGGAAAGAGTGAAGAAGATGGCTTGTTGTGATAGAACAAGGAGTAATACTTTTAAAGTAAAATATGCGAGATTCAGACTAGATATAAAGAGGATATATTTTATGCTGAGAGCAGTGAGACCCCGGCCCAGGTTGCCCAGAGAGGTGGTCGATGCCCCATGTCTGGAAACATCCCAGATGAGGTTGGCCAGGGCTCTAAGCAACCTGTTCTAGTTGTAGATGTCCCTGCTCTCTGCAGGGGGAGTTGAACTAGATGACCTTGAAAGGTCCCTATTTCTACCCAAACCATTCTGTGATTCTATGACAAGAAATGAGGGAAGAGAGAGGGAGTTTATGTCCCCTTACAAAGGGCTGGACGCCCACAAGCCAGCAATCTTTCCAGCTCTATTTCTGGTTGATCGTATTTTCCCTTGATGTTTTCCATTGAGATCACGTTGTTATTTTATTTGTTGTAGTCTGCACCTGGTTTCAGATCTTGCATTTTTCATCTTGCTTTGCATTATCATATTATTTGCTGGGCTTTTTGGTTGGTTGTTGGAGTTTTTCTTAGTCTCATTATGGCCACAGGCAAGGCTAAATGAAACCTCGGGTGTTTTACAATGTCCCTGGATGGCACATTTGTCTCTGATAAATGATTGCTCATTTCCCTAGTGGCTTTAATGCCACTAAAGTCTAGAGTCCTACCAGCAACTGTTCGTTCTAGATTGGGCCTTTTAAATCACACATGCATTTTGGAGCTTGATCGTGATCTGTCTATCTGACTGTATATACCCAATGTATCCAGCTGGTGGGGACCTCATAAAGTTCATCAAGGAAAAGGGCAAAGTCCTGCACCTAGGGAGGATCAGCCCCAAGCACCAATACATGCTGGGGGACACTCAGATGGAAAGCAGTTGGCAGAAGAGGACCTGGTGGTCCTGGTAGACACCAATTTGAACATGAGCCAACAATGGGACTTGCAGTAAAGAAGGCAAATGGTATCCTGGGCTGTGTTAGATATAGTCAGCAGGTGGAGGGAGGTCATTCCTGCCCTCTACTCAGCACTGATGAGGCCACACCCAGAGTGCTGTGTCCAGTTCTGGGCTTCTCAGTACAGGAGACACATGGGCGTACTAGCAAGAGTCCAGCAAAGGGCTGTGAAGATGATGAAAGAACTGGAACATCTCTGCTATAAGGAAAGGCTGAGAGAGCAGGGATAGCTCAGGAAAAGACTTGGAGGATTCTCATCAATGTATATAAATACCTGAAGAGGATGGAACCAGGCTCTTTAGAACAGCGCTCAGTGCAAGGACCAGGGACCATGGGCACAGATAGAAACACAGGAGGACCTTCTGAACATCAAGAAGCACGTTTTCACTGTGAGGGTGACTGAACACCAGCACAGGTTTCCCAGAGAAGTTGTAGAATCTCCATCCTTGGAGATATTCAAAAGTCATCTGGACGCTGTCCTGGGCAGCCACCTCTGGGTGGCCCTGCTTGAGCACAGGGGAGTTGGACCAGATGACCTCTGGAGGTCCCTTCCAATCACAACCAGTCTGTGATCCTGTGATTTTTGATTCCCTACTCTAAGCCACTGCCAGCTAGAGAGTAGGAGTCTAGTTGCTCAAGAGTTAGATCTGGTTAATGCTTCTGCAAGAGCTGTCCCCTGCAGTAGCACTGACCACATCTTAGTGACTTAGTTGAATTATTCACCTCTTTCAGCTTTGTAGACAGGGCTTCTTCCAGGGCATAAACAAAGGAGAGGAGAGAAGGTCCACATTTTGTCACAATATTTGCTCACATTTGGATGATTTGGCCAGAACTTAGAGAGAAACCAAAGAGTTTGTACAAGACTGAGAAGGAAATCTGTAACAGAGGAGAGACTTGGGCAAAGTCTCTTAATATCATAGGTCAGGTCCCTGGACTCTATACCACCCTCTCCTTCTGGAAACTCTTTAACATAGAAATTCAATCCTCCCATCTGGATTGTTCCCACTGTTCATTTGCTTCTTCCTTCTCCTCCTGCCAGAGGTCAATCTCTGTTCTCAGACTGCCAAGAAAGTTAATACCAAACACCACACAGTGCAGCCCTCCTGCGTTCCAGCCTCAAAGTGTTTAACAAGGCTGGGGTTGAGGTGCAGAGGGATGAGACTCTCCTCCCTCCTGCCTTGGCTAGCTTGTGATTTCCACATCCACCGGATGGCATTTGGTCTTTCTGGGTCAATTGGTCCTTTAATAACTGTCAAAGGAGTTACGGGTCCAGCCAAGTCGATCTGTGCGTAAGCATCTGAGACAAGTGCCTTATGCAAAGTTTTCTTGGTGAGACAAGACCAGTTTTTCAGAGACGTCTGAGAGATGTCAAATAAATGTGTGTGGCTTGTGGTCTGAAGATAAGGAGCTGGTAGTAGCTTAGGGTTGTGCTCTCCAAATTGGTTTGCTGGCTTCCCTGAGCTTCCCCTTGGCATGGTCAGGATGCTGGCTGGTTTCTTGACTGCTGACACTAGTAATGAGCCCTTATCAAAAGTGTTATGAGGCCTTCCAGATTCCAGACATGGGGTGATCTTCCCAGCAGATGAACTTAAAATTCGTGGTTTGAAGGATGAAATCTACTTTATGCTTCTCCTTCACAGAGAAATGTCTTGACAGCTACCATTGTTCAGTGCTCACAGTGATTACTGTGTAGCTGAAACCCCCCTTTATTCTATCTGCTCAAATGTGAGTCCAAGGTATGGGTGAAACCCTTCCCCAGTTCCTCCAGCTCCCACAGAGACGTGGTAAGACCTGCTCCATGCACTGTCAGCTGTGTTAGGTAAACGCATACACAGGCTTTTAGGAGCTCTGACAAGAGCCCATGTACGTACTGGTGAGGATCTCAAGCAAATAAATCCAAATTGACTTTAAACTGGATTAGTTAAACCACATTAACATCCCAAGTAGATGCTCTTAGCTGGAATTAAAATGGCCTTCATTTGGTATTTGTTTGGTTTGGTTTGGTTTGGTTTGGTTTTAATTCATTTTGGACTGGATTTAAGCTAATTGGAATTAGGGCTTCTGAGTGACTGTATCAGCCCAGGAGTTCAGCACTGATATAACAAAGCTGTTTTAATTCACCCCTTGAGATGTGGCTGGGTATTCCTGGTTAGAATCACAGAACAGATCATATAGGTTGGAAAAAACCTTTAAGATCATTGAGTCCAATCATTAACTCAGCACCGCCAGGGCACCACTAAACCATGTCCCTCAGCACCACGTCTCCATGGCTTTGCCCCTCCAGTGATGGGGACTCTACCACTGCCGTGGGCAGCCTGGGACAGGCCTTGACAGCCCTTGAGGGGAAGAAATTGTTCCTTGTGTCCAACCTAAACCTCCCCTGGCACAACTTAGGGTTGTTTCCTCTTGTCCTGTCACTTGTTCCTTGGGAGAAGAGACCGACCCCCACCTGGCTCCAACCTCCTTTCAGGGAGTTGTGAGTGAGAAGGTCTCCCCTGACCCTTCATTTCTCCAGGCTAAAAAGCCCCAGATTCCTTAGCCGCTCCTCACAACACTTGTGCTCTAGACCCTTCTCCAGCTTTTTTGCCCTTTGCTGGCCACGCTCCAGCTCCTCAGTGTCCTTCTTGGCCCAAAACTGAAGCCAGTATTTGAGGTGTGGCCTCCCCAGTGCCCAGTCCAGGGGGACAATCCCTGCCTTACTCCTGCTGGCCACACTAGTGTTCATCCAAGCCAGAATTCTGATGGCCTTCTTGGCCACCTGGGCACACGCTGGCTCACCTTCAACCATCTGTTGATCAGCACCTCCAGGTCCTTTTCTGCTGGGAAGGTTCCAGCCACTCTACCCCAAGCCTGTAGCATTTTCTATAGGTTGTCATCTATGGGCTGGACTGTCATGCCCCAAATTATGGCAGCAGGGAGGATGAGTGATTCCCTGCGTAAGGCTGGTGCACTAATATTTGAAGAAAGTTAAATTTTCCCTGAGTCCAAAGGGTTGGAGGGCTGGGTGCTCCAACACATCCTGGAGATGAAGTGATAATTAGGTCCCCATTTGGCACTGTTTGAAGGGGTGAATGGAATAGAAAGTTATTAAGTGAGGAATTAATGAGGTCAAGTAGAGATGGGTACGAGCACTTCACGATGCTTGCCATGCCAGTGGACATGTAGTCAGAGAGGGCACTGGCATGCCGTGACATTGCATCCTTAGGGATGGATGAAAATGTGGTAGGAGACAGGGAGTAGCACAGCATAACTGCCACAGCCGTTAACAGAGAGAGGTATGTGCTCAGGAAAGCTGGTCAGCAAGGTTCTGCCTTCTTCATTTAAAGTCTCTCAAATTGAATTGCTATTGTATTTCTGTCCTTCTCTGGCCCAAAACTCTGTTTCCAAGGATGTTAGTTTCATTAATCTGGTCTTAAATAGGATAAACCTCCTTTCCACTTTTTCTTAAGCGAATCCTCAGGTCCCTTGCTGTACACAGGCACCTCCAAAGAGCATTTCTTGCCAGATAAAACATGCAGCCAGTTTCTCAGTGGGATGAAACCCAGCAGAGGAATTCATAAACTCAGTCAGATCCAAAGAAGGAGAAATTATGCCAAGGCAAAAAGAAGTGGGCAGTGGGTAGTAGATAGTAAGTACGCAAGGATGTCTGGATGGGAAACTGAAGGAAATTGGAGTTTTCTCCAGGTGCCATGATGCCAGGTCAGATCTATGTTTGCGTCAAGTATCAGGGAGTCTGACCAGACAGGTGGGTTTAAATTGAGTTTGGACGGAACTACAACACCCTCACTCCCAAGGATGTGGGTATGGATGACAGCTCCAAAATGCCCAAGTCCTCCCTTGCTCTTGTGTAATGCTGCCTTTAGAGGTTCTGTAGGACCTCCTTTATCCAGTAGTTTAGTGTGTCGCTTGGCAGTGCAGATGGTGGGACACAGTCCTCTGGCAGATCTGACCTCAACTGTGGCCTCTTTCTTACTTAAAGTCTTCTGAGGGCAGAGAAGAAAGGGCCAAGACATGTGACAGAGAAGCACCTCAGAAAAGCACAGAAAGGTGGCTTTGGGCCATTTTGGCCATGTCTTGCTTTTATCCTAACAATCCCACATCTCTCCTCCAGCCAACATAAAGAAGCAAAGTCAAGAACCAAGACTGCTGAAAACCAGAAATGGTATTTAACATCATGGGCCATAACATAAAATCCCCAGTTACAAATATTTACCACTCTTCTATGAAAAGAAAAGAACAAAACAAAACAAAACAAAACAAAAAAACCCCATCATTCCTGGTAGGGCTTGGTTCACGTGAACTGGAACTGTCCCCTTTCTGCAACACCTCCCGGAACTGCAATAGACTCGAATAGCCCCTGTCATGGTTTATGCAATTATGAGAATGAATGAGCTATGGAATGAAGCCATCCCAAATCACTGTTCCTAGGGGTCAACTAATCCTCCAACAGCTCATTTTAGTTATGCTGTCAAAAAAAATAATAAAAAGAACACCAGTGAGTCCCCAAGCACAATGACAGAGTTTGGGACTCTGCCAGCTGTTATAGATAATAAGGTCCAACTGGCGCTTAGATAACCCCAAGGCTACTAAGAAATCTCCTCTGGCTCTTCGAAAGGAGAGAACAATGCAGTGAAGACCACTGGGACCTTCTCCACACAACAAGTACTTTTGAGGCTGCCCTGCATAAAGCTGGCAAGATACTGCTTGCTGAGGCTGCTCTGAATGATGGCAGCACCTGAAGACAAGGTGTGTCCCTCAAAGACCTTAATTTTAGCTTCTTGCTGCTAGATTGAACTCGTAACACAGGTTATGTAATCTAAAGGTGAAATGTCTTGTTTAAGCTAAGCATTCAGCCCCAGTTTATAGTCAGTGAGAAAGGTGATAAATTCTGCTTGAGGACTATGGTAGAGACGAATTTTGTCAAGCTTATGCTTTCCCCATTTCATCCTCACCTGCACATCCATGGTGCTCCTCAGATGTGATTACCAAAGCATCTTGGTAGGGAGGTTGGTGACAGCAGTCTTACAGTGACAGGAGGGGATGGGGATGGGGAGAAGAAGCAGTGAAGATGTGCATTCACTGGATCATGTGGTAGAGAAATTTGTTTTTACTGTAATGCTGGGTGTATCCTTCATAATAAAGATGCTCTGATAAATGATGGAGAAGGGACTGTGCAAATGGAGAGAAGGGTTAGGACAGGATCTGGCAGCTGAAGACAGATTATTGGCTTTCTATTGAACATAGCACAGACAGAGCAGTCCAAGGTATCAAAAATATCTCTGGAGGCAACATTATAGGATCATAGAATGGTTTGATTTGGAAAGGACCTTAAAGATCATCTAGTTCCAACCTGCCTGGCCATGATCAGGGACATCTCCCACTAGGCCAGGTTGTTCAAAGCCCATCCAATCTGGCCTTGAACACATCCAGTAATGGAGCATCCACAACTTCCACGGGCAACCTGTGCCAGTGTCTCACCACTCTCAGAGTGAATAAATCCTTCCTAATTTCTTATCCAAATCTCCCCTCTTCCATTTCAAAGCCATTACCCCTCACCCTATCATTACAATCTCTACATCAACTCACAGCAACCATCACTGGATAACTATTCCAATACAGTCTGCTCAAACAGATTCATTTTGCACCTTTTGATGTATTTTCCACAATTTTAAGATGCAGCTGAGCTCAGCCATGTATTGTAGGCCTATCATGAAGCAGTATAATAAAGAAGAACTAGAACTGGGTTAAAATACAGGGGGATGATGCAAAAGTAACTTTCCTGTGCAATGTACTGGACCCTGCCTTGAATTCTCCCTGTGTTTTTCTCATTCCCCCTTTAAACCCATCCAAACTCATTCAGGTCCTGCCTCATCCTATAGCTCCCAAACCCTTACCTAACATAGGATCGGCTCCAAGGGGAATAAACCAAGCAGAAAATTGGTACTTGTGCAAGGGCAGTATCAGCAGAGGGTGCTCCTTGCACACACTGCAGAGACACGGCTCAGAGCCTACATGCTGCTGGACACTCGCTGCAGTAAAGTGCAAATTTATGCTGCCCAAATCCCCAGATGACAGATGCTCATCCCAACCTCTCTTTGCTTCCTCAGCTGTAAACATGCCCAGGGATCCCTTAACAGCAACATTTAAAACCACTTCCTAAAATAATGTAAAATAACAAACAGCTCTTCCTGCCTTCAAACACTACTGCTTGGCCATGTTAAGTTTGCTGCTGGGATTTGGGAGATTAGGAGCTGCATTTAATCTTCCCAGAACAACTAATTCTCCAGGGCTGAACAAGCTCAATCTGCACACAAATACAGCCTGGGGTTGAGGGTGCCCATCAGTGTCCCCACATCTCACTCCCCTTGTATCACTGTTCTGGCTGGGGCTTTAGGCAAGTAGAGTTGTTCATCCTGGGGAAGAGAAGAGATCTTTTAGCAGCCTTCCAGTACTTAAAGGGGATCTGGAAGAAACCTGGAGGGACTTTCTACAAGAGTGTGTAGTGATAGAGTGAGGGGTAAAAGCTTTCAACTGGAAGAGGATATATTTATATTAGAAAATAGGAAGAAATGTTTCACTATTAGGGTGGTGAGATACTGGCACAGATTGTCCAGAGAAGTTGTGGATGTTCCCTCCCAGGAAGTGTTCAAGACCAGGTTAGATGGGGCTTTGAGCAACCTGGCCTAGTGGGAGGTGTCCCTTCCCATGGCCCTCGTGGGTGGTACTAGATGATCTTCAAAGTCCTTTCCAACCTAATCCTTTCTGTGATTCTATGATTTTAAATGAGAGGTCCATGAGAGCATCCAGCTGTGCGTGTTCAGACCCAAAGCTCAGCTTAGTTCATCCCAAGAGCAGGGTTCAGAATGGTTCAAGCAATATTTACAACACTTAACTTCCATTCTGCTCGAAGCGAATCCACTCATACTCGACGTTATGAAAGGAAATGTCTTCCATGTAAGGGAGCAAATACATTTGGGGGTCTCAGGTGGGAAAAAAAGCTGGCAGATAGGGGATATAAGAGAGTATAAAGTCAGGAGCTGCATGGGAAGGTGGGACAGGATTTGCAGGGGTTAACCAGGGAGTTTCTAGTGGAAGGAGCAGGGATGCCCTCACATGCTATGGTTCACCTGGGGAACTCCTTACTGAGGGATATTGGGGATGTGAAGTGGTTTCCATGCTCTTATAGTGGCAAATGGTAGCAGCTGCATTCAACAAGGGCTGGTAAATCCTACATTCTGGCTTAGAAAGTTCCTGAGCAAACCAAGTGTGAAAGACCAAGAAAATGTTTTGGGGAAAGATGATGATGGTGATGATGATGATGTGGTTGCTTGGTTATAATACTGTGCTTATTATATTTTTTTGGTTTTGCTGTCCTTCTGTGGAGCCCCACCGACTCCCCTCAGACCACCGGGGAGAAAAGCTCCACTGAACCCTGCCTGCCTTCATCCAGCAAGCTGAAGCCAAACCCAATAGCCGTGCTCCCTCTACTGGTCATCACGGTCCTCCTGCCAGGTCCTCCCTGCCTGGCAGAGGTACCCAGGGTGGGAAGGACAGACAGGCAACGCAGTGTGCGGTTCAGGAGAGGATTTCCACGTCCTGACAAAGTGACAAGAGAAGAGTTGTACCTGGAGTGAGCTGGCAGCTAAGTTTTAGCAGAGTGCTTGGTCTGACGCTGCCCAAGCTTATTTGTCACTTGTGGCCACAAATAATTTACAGAGTATGTTTTGCATATAATTATTACAGTCACATCAATAGCTCATAGTGATTCTAGCATGTTCTAAGTCAACCTCTTGAATAATTTATTAGGAACCCACTTGGTGTTTCCTATTACAATATTACCTGTCCCTTATTGAAATTCACCCCAAGCTTTCCTGGGATGTGTTCCCATTCCTCCCCAGAAGATTGTGATACACCCTATGGGGACCTTGCTTTGAAACTCATCCAGAAGCTCTTAAATCACAAGTTAAACTCTGAGATTGGCCATAAAATAACTCACTTCAGGTCCTCAGCATCACTTTCTGCCATTCCTTTGAGAGAAGAAACTCAATGGCAGTAGGACATGGGTGAGGTAGACTTACTCCCATGGGTGGTCCTGGAGAGGCTAAGGGAGATTCCGTTCATCCAGCTGAGACACCGGATTTTAGGTTAGCATATGCCACTTTCCAACACAAAATTAAGTAGATTTACTTGAACTAGCCACAACAATGGAAAGCAAGGGGGAGAGAGAGGTGGTGATAATCTGGTTCAGCCCAGCTCATCTATCTCTACCAGCTGAACTCCTCCTGTGAGAGGCAATCTCAACTTGCACAGTGCTATATGCCACTAATTGGAAGATACATTTTAGGAACCATGATTTTAGGGGCAGATGTGCCCATCTGAATTGTTATAATACAACTATGGATAAGATCCACTCAGAAATGGTAGGAGAGGTCCAGACAGATGCTATGTTCTTATTTGTTTTGCCCAGCCTTGACTTCTGTCCTAAATTAAGCTGTTTCCACACTAGTCTTACAGTCTGCACTCCAGGACCTCAAAAATTTTGTGTGTGTTTCATCAGGGATGTGTGTTTATTTCTCCCTGATAAACCGAAGAGACAAACCTCATGTTTTACTGGTGAAACACAGGGCTAGGATTCAGAAAGAGATGTCTTTTTTTTTCTAGTTGAACAGCAAACCTGACAAACGGCCTTGAGCATGTCATGTCTGGTCCTTACTTTGCTCCAGTTCCTCCTAATCCTTATCACAGGCTCTACTCTATGCAGGACAAACTCTCAGGATGGGCTTTTGTTTTTCCTTTGGGCTGATAAGTCCTTTGGCTGTTTGGGCTCTCCACTTCATTTTAGCCAGAATGCAGCACCCAGCTCCTGACTCTGAGCTATTTCTAACCAACTGTGTGTATTCCTTTGGAGTTCCCTCAACAGGCGATGTTTTATTAAAGGAATTATTTTACAAATTCCTATAGCTTGGTCTGCCCTCAAAACTCACTCCCTTACATGACCCATGAACTAATCTGCTACATTGCTCAGATTTGTACTGACTTGTAATGTCTCTGAAGCAGGACTGCGTGCTGGTCCATGCATTCATGCCATGCCGAGGGAATACCAGATAAAGAGTAAGAATCATAGAATCCCAGGTTGGAAGTGATCTCAAGGATTGTCCGGTCCAATCTTTCTTGGCAAAAGCCCAGTCTAGACAAGTTGGCCCAGCACGCCCTGTCGAGCTGAATCTGAAAAGTGTCCAATGTTGAGAAGTCCATCACTTCCACGGGGAGATTATTTCAATGGCTGATTGTCCTTGTTGCGAATAATTTTCCTTTTGTGTCTGATCGGAATCTCCCCAGGAGTAACTTGTCCCCATCACGCCTCGTATTTTCCATGTGACTCCTTGTAAAAAGGACTCCATGTTCTCTCAGCCTTTCCTCACATGGCAGCTTCCCAGTCCTGGGATCATTTTGGTGGCCTTTCTCTGGGCCCCCTCCAGCCTGTCTGCATCTTTTTTCTATCGTAGGGACCAAAACTGAACACAGAATTTCAGGTGTGGCCTGACCAGTAGCATAAGGGCAAAGGCCAGGCACATGCATTAAAGTAAATCAGATGTCAAAAAAGTCCCTCTCAAGGGAACAGCAACTCTGTGAGACTGCCCGGTGCACACCCAGCTTTACCCATCCAGCCTCTTCCCCAGCAGAAGGTGATGCTGACCTTGCAGGGCAATAGGACCTCTTGGATTTTGGTTAAATCTTGGTCATGTGTCCATTGGGNTTCTTTTTTTTTCTAGTTGAACAGCAAACCTGACAAACGGCCTTGATCATGTCATGTCTGGTCCTTACTTTGCTCCAGTTCCTCCTAATCCTTATCGCAGGCTCTACTCTATGCAGGACAAACTCTCAGGATGGGCTTTTGTTTTTCCTTTGGGCTGATAAGTCTTTTGGCTGTTTGGGCTCTCCACTTCATTTTAGCCAGAATGCAGCACCCAGCTCCTGACTCTGAGCTATTTCTAACCAACTGTGTGTATTCCTTTGGAGTTCCCTCAACAGGCGATGTTTTATTAAAGGAATTATTTTACAAATTCCTATAGCTTGGTCTGCCCTCAAAACTCACTCCCTTACATGACCCATGAACTAATCTGCTACATTGCTCAGATTTGTACTGACTTGTAATGTCTCTGAAGCAGGACTGCGTGCTGGTCCATGCATTCATGCCATGCCGAGGGAATACCAGATAAAGAGTAAGAATCATAGAATCCCAGGTTGGAAGTGATCTCAAGGATTGTCCGGTCCAATCTTTCTTGGCAAAAGCCCAGTCTAGACAAGTTGGCCCAGCACGCCCTGTCGAGCTGAATCTGAAAAGTGTCCAATGTTGAGAAGTCCATCACTTCCACGGGGAGATTATTTCAATGGCTGATTGTCCTTGTTGCGAATAATTTTCCTTTTGTGTCTGATCGGAATCTCCCCAGGAGTAACTTGTCCCCATCACGCCTCGTATTTTCCATGTGACTCCTTGTAAAAAGGACTCCATGTTCTCTCAGCCTTTCCTCACATGGCAGCTTCCCAGTCCTGGGATCATTTTGGTGGCCTTTCTCTGGGCCCCCTCCAGCCTGTCTGCATCTTTTTTCTATCGTAGGGACCAAAACTGAACACAGAATTTCAGGTGTGGCCTGACCAGTAGCATAAGGGCAAAGGCCAGGCACATGCATTAAAGTAAATCAGATGTCACAAAAGTCCTTCTCAAGGGAACAGCAACTCTGTGAGACTGCCCGGTGCACACCCAGCTTTACCTATCCAGACTCTTCCCCAGCAGAAGGTGATGCTGACCTTGCAGGGCAATAGGACCTCTTGGATTTTGGTTAAATCTTGGTCATGTGTCCATTGGGCAAATACAGAGAAACCTAAAGAGTAGGAGTGTGACAATATAGACGTGCAAAACAGTCAGGGAGAAACTTCCTTAACTGCTGGAATGCAGCGAGGGTAAATGGATTCGTAAAAGGATTCGTAAAATGGATTAAAGGATGCAGTTGTGAAAATGGTGGTCTATTTTTTTTCTGGATCTTGAAGTAAAGTGGGAGATGGGGAAATTATCCTTAAACACTGACCTCCCAGCATCCCGTGCCACAACTGCTAGCCCCAGACCTGCCTCCAAACATCACGGCAAAGTTTGCCCATGAATCTCCTAAGAGCCGAAGGGATTGGTGGCACTTACCGTGATGGGGAAATAGTCCCTCATGTACCTCCAGACAATGCTGTTCCGGATAAAGTGGATCCGTCTCCCACCCTTTCTGGGTTTTTCCCTGTCTATCAACCACCATGCGGCGTAGAGGACACTGACCAGCCAAAAACGGGTGAAGAAGAGGATGATGAAGACAGCTGTGCAGCACTGTGCTGAGAGAAAAGCCAGCAGTGAGTTGGCAGTTGGGTTAGGTGGACTTTGGGAGGGGAGTGATTCACTTGAAGGGACTATGTGATATCCTGTGATAAAGCCCAAGCCTTCACTGGGCTTGCTGCTGAATTATTTTATCAGTGTGAAGGCACTTTACATGCAGAGGTGATTTCTTTACTATCTGTCCCAGAAACTTGAAGAGGAACCAAGCACCATCCTTGCAGCAACCCTGTTTCTCCAAAGGCCGCTGTCTCTCTCTTCCCTCAAGACTGATGGACTTCACTGCATCCAGAAGGTTCTAATGGATCAGATCTCCATCCATATGCTGTCTGGCTTTTTTGTGGAGCCAGTCTGATCTCTGCAATGATAATATTCATGTTTTACCCCAAAACTCCTGTTAATATCCCCTGATAACACTTGGCATTTTACAATGGCAGCAAAGTGGGGGACTATGCCCTGTCTGTACAGTCCCCAATAGCTTTGTGCTGAGATATTGATTCCCCATTTTGATTGTGCTCTTGGCTTTTAAAGTTCTTATCTTCCCACATATAACATTTTACTCTTTATTGAGTTTTTTCTTATTGATTTTGGACTTTTTCCTTCACATCTCAAGTTCACTCTCAGCTCTAGTCCTGGCCCCTAGAGGATTTTCAGTCCTTTCAACTTAGTGTCATCACAGGCTTTATAAGACTGCTCTATTTTGTTCCTTAAGACATTAATAACTTGGGACTTTCCCAAGCCATTACAGACTTTTCTGAGTTGCTTCCAGTCAGTGCTTGGCTTTGCCCTCTATCTCCACTCATGCCTTGTGTTTTGACATGGGAACAGGAAAAGAAAAGTCTGTGTGCAAACAAGCATCATTTGGTACATCAAATCCCACCCAAGCCCAACACTGTCTGTTTGCAGAGACTGGGAAGCACTGATGGCCACCAAGCTGCCACCTGGTAAAGCAGATGCCCTAAAATGTGCCTGGGAAGAGCTGTAACCTCTCCATCTGTCCTGTTGAAAGCCTTGGTGTTGCTTGGGAAGGGGGAGAGTAAGCTAAAAAAAACCCCGTTCATCCAAGCCCTTTGCCTTCCCCAGCCCATAGGTTACATCTTGTGTGGTGTGTTACATATTTTGTTCTTCTCTGAGTCTTCATCACAGACCTGGCACTCAAGACTGGAGGACACGAGGACAGAAATCACAGAATCACAGCATGGTAGGGATTGGAAGGGATGTTTGGAGATCGTCTCATCCAACCCCCCTGCTAAAGCAGGGTCACATAAAGCAAGTTGCCTAGCATTGCATTGTCCAGGGAGGTTTGGAATCTTTCCAGAGAAGGACACTTCACAACCTCTCTGGACAGCCTACTCCAGGGCTCTGGCACCCTCACAGGAAAGAAATTTTTCTTGATGTTTAGGTAGGATCTCCTGGGTTCCAAATTGTGCCAGTTGCCCCTTTCCTGCTTCTGAACACCACTGACAAGAGTCTGGCACCATCCTCTTGACCCCCACGCTTTAGATATTGATCAGCATTGATCAGATTCCCTCTCAGTCTTCTCTTCTCCAGGCTAAACAGCCCCAGGGCTCTCAGCCTTTCCTCTGCACAGAGATGTTCCAGTCCCCTCAGCATCTTTGGAGCCTCTGCTGGACTCTCTCCAGTAGTTCCTTGTCTCTCTTGAACTGGGAAGCACAGAACTGGACACAGTACTCCAGATATGGCCTCAGGAGGGCGGAGTAGAAGGAAAAGAGAATCTCCTTTGATCTGCTGGCCACACTCTTCTGAATGCACCCCAGGAGATCTGCCGACCCCGGCCTCCTTGACTGCAAGAACACATTCCTGGCTCATGGACAACTTGTTGTCCGCCAGCACTCCCAGGTCCTTCTCTGTGGAGCTGCTTTCCAGCAGGTCAACCCCTAACCTGTACTGGTGCAAGGGGTTATGCCCTGTTCAGCTTCAGCTGTGATATAGATGGATCCATGCCCTCATCCTCTGAGACCTGGATTTTCATCTTTGGGAGTCACCCGGCACCTGCCCTCTCCAGCTTATTTGAGCTAAAACCTATCAGACAAGAAGCATATGATGCTCTCATTTAAGACCTTCTTGTACCTCTTGTTTACTTCTACTTAAGGATAAATAAGTAGGTCTGGTTTGCAGTCTTTTCTTTATGATAAGTTAACCTGATCCCAGAGTTTTGCGTGTGAAAACAAATCCCTGCCCTCTTTTTAAACACTGGCATGATGGCGCTGATAATTCCTATGGGGACCAAAAAAAAGCAATAATCTTGCAGGATCTTAAATCTCCTTAAAGCTGACATGGGATGTTATGTCCTCATATAGGTAGAGACTCTGTGGCAGGCGCTAATACAGTGCACGGGGAAATGCTACATCTCTTTGCAGAGCAAGAGGTCTAACGTGCAAGGCATCTTCTAGGTCAGAACAAACTACTGCTCGTACCTGGTGCCACTCCTTTCAAAGGTCTTTACAAATAATGAGGAACGTACAACTTGACACAACACACAGCTTTCATACAGCATGAAACGAAGCTCCAGGGTCCACATGACATAAAAAGGCTGCTTGAGGAACAATGTGGAGATTGCAATTTTACTGCACCAGGTCATTAGGTCTGCTGCAAAACCGTGCAATGCCTATTTCTCTTTTTATCGTATCATGCAAAGCTCAAAGTACATTCTTCAAAATGAAGGAGTTGTTCTGGTCCTTTGGTCCAAATCCATGTGCTTATCATCCTAGTGAGGCTTTATCTCGCAATTACATAACTATTAATTTCTGCCTCAATACATTTGCAAGTCAATTTTTTCTTTCAGGGTAGATTTTGTACACAGTGACCTTCACGCAATCGTAAGATTGTTGAATTATTTTGTGCTTGTAAAATCTTATCGTATCATGGTTGCTGTGGGAAAGGAGCCCATTCCTGTCCCAGAACGGATCCTCAGTCTGAAAGTTGTTGTGGATGGGTTCAAAGAGGCAGGAAAGTTCCAGTAAATGTACGGTTAAATCCTGCCATCTGCACGCAAACCAATCCCAGCCTTAGGATTATTTAGGATTATTCATGCCCTGGTTTTTGGCAAGGAGAGAGCACTCTGTACCGCTGTCTGGTTTGTGAGGGGGAGTGACCATGGCTGCTTGGATCAAGGGAAATTGCTGGCCTCAGTCCAACTTTCCTGCAGACATCCGTGTATCATGTCCTCAAACTCTTCAATAAAAACATAGCAGAGGCAGTGTCACTCCATCATTCAGACACTGAGACTTTCTGGACCATCAGTGGCAAGACATTCACCACAGAGCTGTATTGCTGCTTCCTGAAAGCCATGTCAGGTCCATATGCTGGGTCTTCCATCAGCTCTACTACCCAGGGCTTCATGCTCTTCAGCCTGGCACCAGGGTCCCTTCACTGGCACTGTCCTAACCTTTTTTGTGTTACACAGGTGACTCGCCACTTCTTAGACTCTCCTTGTTCTCCAAGCCACTGAAAAATAACACTCCATCCAGGAATGGAACAAATCCTGCATCCTGAGCTAAGACATAGAGGGAAGGACTGTGCAGCAGGAGACAAGATCTGTTTCTATTCCTGCAAATCCCGAGTCTTTCCTGAATCCATGCTGGAGGGGAGCACACACTCCTCTTCCTCCATGAGTCATTTCCCAGAGGCAAAGCAGCAAGGACAACATAAAGCCACCTCCTTGTGCTCTTTCTGCCTCTTTTCTCAGGACAGCGCAGAAGGGATGTGTGGCAAACAGGAATATTTTCTTGTTGTGAGGCTGTTCCCCATAATCATTGCTTTCTTCCCTTGAGGAGAATCTCAAGAGAAAAATGAGGAACAAGGGTTGCCTGTTCCTCCCTGGTGAGGATGGGGACTGGAGACACATCAGGCACACAAATCACAGAATCCCAGCATGGTAGGGGTTGGAGGGTCATCTTTCAAAGGTCATCTCATCCAATCCCCCTGCTAAAGCAGAGTCACCTACAGCAGGTTGCTCAGGATTGCATCTAGGCAGGTTTTGAATCTCTGCAGAGGAGACTCCACAACCTCTCTGGGCAGCCTGGGCCAGGCTCTGGCACTTTCACAGGAAAGAAATTTCTTCTTATGTTTATGTGGAATTTCCTGTGTTCCAGTTTGTGCCCATTGTCCCTTGTCCTGTGATCATCTGTGGTGAGGTGTGGCTCTGGATGAAGCAGTCGCAGGACATTCCTGGACTGCTTGGTCACCAAGACCTGCATCCACTCTGTTAACCAGGGGTACTTTTGAAGCAGCTCTTCATGATCCAGGACCTGGTACCTAACATCTCCATGGTTGTACAGGCAGCAGCAAAGGGAAGACACATCCATGTGAATCTGATGGCTTTCTTGGATCCCCTCACAGGCCAAATGGTTTCCTGAGCTGAGCTTCTTTAAAGAAGTTCAGAGAAAAAAAATAAGTATTTGGTGGCAGGCATCTTGTGTTAAATAGTTTTGTTGTAAGCTGTAAGTCCCTCCTTGGATGAAAACATGGGTGTATGACAGACAACACACTCACATATGCCATGGGCTCCAAGTGAGCCACAGGCTACAAAGCACAAAGAGGACTTTTCTGGCCAAGTCCAAACAGGGACTGTGTCCAGCCGAAGTGCTCCTGGGCCCAGCATTGCTGCTAACTCAGCATTTGTTCATTCATCCTGAAATAGGGAAAAGAGCACCCTATGGAAAGAGATTTTTGACAGCACAGCAGCCCCAGAGTGAGACAGATTCATGTTGCAGTAGTCAGGTTTTTCCAAGGTGCATATTGCTGAGGTCCTCAGTGCCAGCCTGCACAGATCCTGGACCCCTTGGCACAGCCAAGCCTGGCAGCCTGGGCAAGCTGTCCCAGGCTATGGACTATGCTCTGTTGTCAAGGAAGCCTGACTCACACTGGCACTGCATGCCCTTTGAGCCAACCCTGCTGACTGAAAGGGTTCAAGGCCGAGTGTCATTTGCTGGATCTGCAGAGGTAGCATGCTCAGGTCTCCTGCCCCTGCACCGGGTTTCATAGAATCATAGAATGTTACCGGTTGGAAACAGCCTTTCAAGTTCATCTAATCCATGCTTCCCCTGCAGTGAGCAAGGACATCTTCAACAAAGCAGGTTGCTCAGAGCCTTGTCCAACCTGACCTGGAACATTTCCAGGGATGGGGCATCTACCACTTCTCTGGGCAACCTGGGCCAGTGTTTCACCACACTCAGCATCAAAAATTCTCCCTTCTTTCTAGTCTAAATCTTCCTTCTTTTAGATTAAAACCACTACCCCTTGTCTTATTGCTACAAGCCATGCTAAAAAGTCTGATCCATCTTTCTGATAGGCTCATGTTTAAGTACCAAAAGCTCACAGAAAAGTCTCCCTGGGGCCTTCTCTTCTCCAGGCTGAACAACCCCAACTCTCTCAGCCTGGCCTCACAGCAGAGGAGTTCCAGGTCCCTGTCTCTCCTGTGCTGAGGACTCCAGAGCTGGACCCAGCACTAGAGGCGGTCTTATGAGAGCAGAGTAGAGAGGGATGAGCAGAGCAGGGCAGAGGAGGAAGTTTGTTTGCATCAATTCAGCCCTACAATAATGCTTCTGCATGGTATGTCTGGATGGATGCCCATGCCCAAGACCCCAGAGACTGGAAATGACAGAGGCAGTGGGAAGCAGCGCAGCAGGTTTGGGCACCAGCATACTGATTTCAGTGCCCTGCACAAGCCTAACTCCACAGCATTAGGAGGGAGCAGTGGTCAGTATTGGGATCTTGCAGTGGGGAGGCAGTGGGGTCTCCACTCCATGCTCTGTATCCCATCCTTGCACCATGCACTGTCCCTCCAGTAGTTGTCAGCATCTGAAGCAAATGGCATCTTCTGTCTCAGTGTCTTTGGCAGGAGCATCCTCAAGAAAACCGGCAGCGTGGACAATGTCAGCCTGTTGTGAGAGATGCTGCTGCAGAGCTCCCTGACAGCACCCGGGTCGAGCTGCTGCTCTCATCCATCACACTGAGGAGAATAAATGAGCCCCTCACCCCATGCTTGGCTTCCTTGGGAACACATTTGCACAACCATAGCAACAGCTGCCTGCAACCAGTGCTGCTGAGCTGCGGCTGCTGGGATCTCCAGGCAAAGGGCTGGGCAAATGTCTGGCAGCAGCTGACAATGTGTCTTCAGGAGCCTTTTTCTGGCAGGTGAAGCACAAGCTTATCTCAGAGAAAAGAGCAGCAGGCTGCCAAATCCTGCCCATAGAAGGTCTGATCTCTTTGCCTGAGGGTTATAACTGGGGGTGGCTTGGGGTATTTGGCAGTTTATGGGATGAAATTAAGGGTATCCCTTAGCGTTAAGCTTAGACAGTTGTTCAACTGGGAGCTTTTGGGTGGAAAGCTTCAGGCTTAAAGAAATTTTGTAATGAAACCAAACCAGCTCGAATCACTGCATAATGTTTGATTATCACCTTTCTGGTGCCTTTCTTATATTGTTTCTTAACTGCTTTTGGTTTCAGATTGTATCACCAAAAAAACCTCAAATCCAAGCAAAACTAACAGAAGTCTCTGGAAGGCAAGCCATGGAGGAGATGTGGGTTTGTCTCTCATCCTCATTCAGAGCAAGCTGTATTGCCCTGCAGGAGGCAGCCTGCATTTTGAGTAGCTCCACATCATTACCCTCTGACTGCAGAGGATTCCTCCCTCCTGCCCGTTTTCTGGCTTTCTGCTGGCTCCAGTACTCATTACCATCACTGAAAAGTCAAGTGCCAGCTTGAACCTGATACCAAAAAGGAACACACCTACAGTGCAAGTTGTTTTGCTGGAAAACACCATCAAAGCTCTAAAAGCCCCAGCTGCAGCCATACTGGGAATAGAAGTGTGTTGTTAAATCCCTTGCTAACATCACAGCCACATCTCTACTGCATCACATCCAGGCACTATGGAAGGAAAAACTGACACAGGAGCAAGGATAGAGCTACAGAGCACCCCAAAAATGTCCCCATCTGGCTGGTTGGGCCCAAGGTTGCATTTCTTTTTCCAGATCTCCCCTCTCCTGTTAACAATGCCTGTGTCTCTTCCTGCAAGGTCATCTCCAGTATGCACGGGAAGGTTGATCACAGCAGGGATCTCTTCTGCACAGGAAGAACCCAAGATGTATAGCACAGGATGGCACTAAGTGCCCTGCGCTCCACCACGCTATAACTGTGCTTTGCAGCAGCTCAGCTGCCACCGCTGTCACACCAGGATTTCCCCTTCATCTGGTGAGAGATATCCTCTAGCTTGCCCTAGAGCAACCCAACGGGCTACCCTGGTTACATCTCTCCAAAGCAACTCAGCAGAACCCATTTGCTGACCCAGTGGGTGAACAGCATTGCCCAGTCAGGTCCATGTTGCTAATTCTATTATCTTCCAATAAAGGGCAACCATTCTGGCTACCAGCAATGGTTTCTGTCCTCTGACATTGCCCAGGCTGTGTCAACATAGTTTGGCAGAATGGGGCAAACCTATACCAAGAAGCATGCATACAGCTACACCATCTGGACCAATATGGCCCAGACATTGAAGCAGAGGTGGCCATTCAGCCCCAGAGTTTGGAGCTGTAGCAGAGTTTGGATGGAGCCATCTCAGAAACTTATTGAGGCTCTGAAGCACAGCCTGTGATTTGTTTGCAGGTATTTTTTTGGAGATGCTTTAGTGCCAGGAGCCACATACACACAGAGATCTGCTGCTTCAGTGTATCAGGACTAGTCAACATTTATCTTGTCACAATAAATCCGAAGCTTTGCACAGATTCCACCTGAGATTAAAAATTTGCATATCAATGGCAAACTCTGGGATGTTATCTTCCAGTTTGGCTCTTGATGGGCTGTGAATCACCCACTATCTGACAGCCTGGGTCTGCATCTCCCACCTCCTTATTTCCCAGTGCATCCTATCCAAAACTTCTTGTATCTCATTTCCATCAGCCCTTGATGCCCTCCAAACACTAATCAGTTTATCAGGGTTCCAGTTTGCTAATGTGTCTCTTCCCCAACCTGCTCAGGTTTTCCTGGAAAAATGCCCTTTTGGGGTGTGCAGGGTATCAGGACAAGGAGCAATGGGGAAAAAAAATGGAACCCAGGAATTTCCATCTGAACATGAGGAAAAACTTTTTTTCTGTGAAGGTGCCAGAACCTGGGCCAGGTTGCCCAGAGAGGTTGTGGAGTCTCCTTCTCTGGAGAGATTCCAAACCTGCCTGGACAATGCAATCCTGGGCAATCTGCTCTGGATGACTCTGCTTTGGCAGAGGGGTTGGATGAGATGATCTCCAGAGGTCCCTTCCAACCCCCACCATGCTGGGATTCTGTGAGCTGTACAAAGTGAAGTGTCTGTTCTCAGGGTTGCAAAGCAAAGTCCTTCATGCTCTCCCCATCTTGCCAACTCTCAGGCACAACAATACCATTTGTCACGACTAACACTAGGCAGGGCAGCACCTTAGACCAGGAAAACACTAAACCCAAAGACCAGGAGAAGCTGAAACCCCGCACAGATTTAGCTGCTGTGTAAGACCCATAGATATTCCCATGCGCAGGCGCACAGCAATACAGCCTTAGTGACACCATGCTCAGATCAGATGGTGAGAAGAATGAAAAGGGAAAAAAAAGAACTTCTTTAGTGAGACAGAGCTTCCCACACTGCTCTTCATAAAACGAGGCAAATGGAGATATGTGAGTGCAATGTCTGCTGCTCATCACTTGTCCCAAGATGGCCTGGGATTCAATGCAGGCTCCCTGAAGATACCTTTAATTCCATTTTCCTTCAGTCCCAGACCTTCAGTCCACGTCTTTCTTGGGGTCAGGGAGAGAAGGAGTTGGGGAAAAAGCTCCAGGGACCTTGACAAACTTGGAAAATGGGTCTGTGCAAACCTGATGAGATACAACAAGGTTAAGTGCAAGGCCCTGTACCTGGGTCAGGGCCATCCCCAGTATCATTGCAAGCTGGGGGATGAAAGGATGGAGAATAGCCCTGTGCAGAAGGACTTGGGGGTGCTGGTGGATGAAAAGCTGGACATGATCCAAAAACAGTCCCTTGAAGGGGCCTATAAGAAAGATGGGGACAATCTTTTCAGCAGGGCCTGTTGTGGCAGGACAAGGGGTGATGGTTTTAAACTAAAAGAGGGGAGATTTAAACTAGTTATAAAGAGGAAATGTTTTACAGTGAGGGTGGTGAGACCCTGGCCCAGGTTGCCCAGAGAGGTGGTCGATGCCCCATCCCTGGAAACATTCCAGGTGAGGTTGGACAGGGCTCTGAGCAACCTGCTCTAGTTGTAGATGTTGGACCATGTAACCTTTAAAGGTCCCTTCCAACCCAAACCATTCTGGGACTCTGCGATTCTCAGAGAAGGAAAAGGAGATGTCTCTTACCTAGAGCGAGGAAGCTGAAGACCCATTGAACCACCGATGCTGTCTGAAGCCTTCTCTGCAGTGGCACGGAGCGTGGAGCAAACTCAATCTTCATCTCGGACTCTGTGTGCACGTCTCGAAAGGAGAAGGAAGCTCGAGAGACGACTAATGCAAAGTGCAAAGTCAGTTGTCAGTATTTACCCAGTCTTACAGTATAGGGGATTGTGCAACATACAGTGGCAGCAGTGGTTGTCTGCAACCACCCTCCCATATGGGGAGGAGAGACACGCAGCTGGGAGGTGTTACTGACTTTACGACAACATGACTCACCATGTGATTAGACAGCAAGGATTTCATACTTTTACCATCTAAATCTGGGCAGTAAACTCCCTTTGGGACCCAATCCTTCAGTGCACGTGTCGTTCAAATTTTGCAATATTTGGGTGTCCACAGGGAGCATGAAGCATTTGTGTGTGTAAGTCAGCCTTTATTTTCTCCATTCCCCTACAAACCACCCTGTGTGTAGCAGGAAGGGACAAGCAGAAGACACAGGCACAGGTAAGTCATTTGTATTTGTAAGTGATATGGTGTGGATGATTTTCGGCCTCAGCCAAGGAGGTGAGCAAACAACACAAGGGTGTTTCCCTGCTGAGCTCGGGGCTACACAAGCAACCTCATGCCTCTGCCAGGACAGGACATACATACATGGATGGATGGTGTAGACAAGTGTCCATGTGCATCCTTGCACATGTTTATGTGGGTTTTCCTTACGTTTATGCATTTTTCTTACGAGAAAGGATATTGCAGCAAGGTGGGGATCGGTCTTTTCTCCCGGAGTAACGAGCAATAGGATTAGAGGAAACAGCCTCAAGTTGTGCCAAGGAAGGTTTAGGTAGGACATTGGGAACAATTTCTTTACTGAAAGGGTTGTCAAGCCCTGTCCCAGGCTGCCCAAGGAAGTGGTGGAGTCACCATCCCTGGAGAGATTTAACAGATGTGTAGATGTGGTGCTGAGGGACATTAGTGGTGACTTGGCAGTGCTGGGTTAGCACTTGGACTTGATGATCTTAAAGGTTTCTTACAACCAAAATGATTCTATGCTTCTATGATTCTATTTCCAAGCAGGTGCATGGTCTGAATTTTTGCCTAGTCACACGAAAAGAGCTGCAATTTATTGGATGGGGAAAAAAACCCAGAAATTTGAGGGGAAAAATCCTGAGGAAACTGACAGGCCACTCAGGTAAACAAAGAAATCATCTCGTGAGAGGCCTGAGAAAACCAACGGTCTCGCTGTAACCAGGATACAGAATAACGTTGCTAACAGACTGAATTAAACAATAAGCCGATCCTTGCTAAAGCACCGGAGCGCATACAAAGGCGTCGCTCACTTGTCTAAGGGGCGTTTCAAATCCCCAAGCTCGCAGAGGCCAAGAATTACAGAACAAAACTAAAAACAACCCTTGGTAAAAGCAAATCAGAGGTGTTAGCTGAAAAATAATCCCTCCTCTTTGTCAGGCCCTAGGAAGATGCTGGGCTGTGAAAAATTTACATCTGTTAGACTCCATTTTCTGGAGTCACTAGAAACAATAGGGGTCTGGTGAAAGCCCCAAGGGCTTGTTCCTAAAGACACCAGTTGCTTTAATTGAGCTGCAACTGGTTTAGATTTCGCTGGAATCTCTCCCCTTCCTTTGTCTTATGCTGAAAATGTCGGGACTCTGCTTTGAGCAAGCAAGGGAGGCTTTTAACTCTTTCGGTGCTGTTGCCTGGAGACAAGATGTTTCCTGATGAGAAACCATCAGCAATTTCCAAAATGCTATGGAGAGATCATCAGGTCCAGGGCTTCTGGTCTTCCTGGGCTGTGCAACCCCCAGCATGGTCAGGGAGGGGCGCAGTGGGACCAAGAAGCGGAAAGTCCTTGAAGGAACATCCCTGGTCCAGATACGTTTCAAGACGTTTTCCACCCTTCAGTCTTGTCCTCGTTGGAGCCCAGCCACGCTGTGGAGCTCTTTTGGTTTTTGCTATTGCAAAGGGTCACACCTGAGCCTCAGGGGTACCCAGACATGTAGGAAGCATTTTCTACCCCTAGAAATGTCAGGCTAAGCCCTGGAGCAGTTATATTACTGGCTCCCCAAGGAGTTGTATTGCAACGACTCCTCACTCTGCTTGTAGCTTATTATGACAAGGAAAGCCTCACGTTCTGGATTTATTAGGAACAAGACGGTTGCTTGGAAGAGTTGACCAAAGAGTGAAGCGGGGCTCAGCTGGGTAATAAATATTTACGTCCTGCTCTGCTGTGGATATGTCATTTGCTTTTTGTCTTTCTACTTAAATCATGAGGGAAAAATACCTATTTACAGATGGCTTTGAAATCTTCTGCTTAAATCAGAGGGGGATCAGAGTTTTCCAGGCAGTAAGGAGAAGCCGAGAGAGACGCATCTCCTTGTTGTGCAGATATAAAATCCGTGGCTTGTTTTAGGAAGCAGCAGAGCCCCTGAAGGACTGAACTAGCTATCAGTAGGTGACATGCCCAAACACTGAGCCCTGATCTCTAGAGCCTACAACCCGACATCCAGGTCAGCCTTATGCACGTAGTAGTCTTGGTTACCAACAGATGGTTGAATTGAGGTAAAACTAAGTGCTGCCAGATATCCTGAAACCATTCAGGCTCTACAGACCTCATCCAGCCCCCAGCTGATCCTTCCCCACCTTGGAAAGTATTCCAGGCCCCGGTATCGCCCTCAGATCCTCTGATACTTTTGAAATGAAGAAGGAAGTAACCATGGTAGGATCATCTTTGAGGACTGGAAGAAAATAGAACCATAACCCCAAAACAACCTTGTGATGGAGCTAGACTAGTTTAAAACCCATTGGGAAAAGTAAAAAGAAGAAGGGCTTCAGATTTACAGTGACTTCACATGGCTCTGGATTGGAAATGGAGGTGAAGAGTCATCCTGCTGTGTCTGTGGAGGACCACCATATATTGCAGTGTCCTTCTAGAAAAGAGCCGTGCTATGAGTATAATCTTACATTACGTCTATCGTTCTAGTATCACAATCTCCATCTTCCCTGCACTGAGAGAAGTGATTATATGGGATGGGAAGGGTTTCTCCTGGGAAATGAGAAGATGCAGATACATTCCCAGACTTTCTGTGTAACGTTCAGCAAGTCATTCAACCTTTCCCTGTCTGGACCTGGGTGATGATGTGCTGTTTGAGAGCAATGATAACAGTGGATAAAACTTCAGTGGCCCTTAGATGAACCTGTCCATGGCAGGACCTAGCCACCAAAAAGACCATCTAATTTCTCCTGTAGCTACAAGTTTCTCTGATCACTCCTACATTTTCCTCTCTTGTTCTCTTTGCTGACATAGGTTCCAGTTGTGGATAGGCTAGAGTAGATGCTTTCCTTGGTAGTACCAGAGAGAGATCATCAGTGAGCTGTGATTGCAGTCATGACAGGGACCTCTGTGGCTGCTCCGCATTGATCACTATAAGTCCCATGTTAGCACCTCCTGGGAAATTTTGCTGCTGTTTAATTTACACGTATTGCTTCTCACCTCCATGGCTTTTAAACCTCATTTTTCTCCATTTTTTAAAGTTTCTCACCATTTATCCTTATTTCCTAACATACTGAGGCATTCACACACATTTGGCCCATGAAGCAGCTCCAAAAACATTCTCCTTGGCTTTTCCCTTCTCAGCTATTTATAGTCATTTATCCGATCTCCTATGGCTTGCATTTAGTCTGGGAACATTAAGTTCCTCTAATCCGTCAACAGGTCATCCTCCGTAATCCCTTTACCAGTTGCCCTTGCGACTCAATTGATCAACTTCCATCTCTGAGTACAAGGCGGAACTATAAAGCCTCAAGTCACTGAGCTGTAGGCTTTGCAAGTCACCAAACTTTGCAAGTCAGTACAGTGGGGAATCCCCACGAGACTTCATGAGTGGAGCAAGCTGCATGTGGAGAACTGGACACACTCCAGGATCAGAGCTGAGAAAGCCAAAGATGGAGGACATGAAGGGACACATGCAAGGGGCACTGCAGTGGCATGTACATGAAGCTAGTACACTGCATAGCTGTCCTGCTTTACCCCTGCCAGGAGAAGCTGGTCATGGCTCCCTGTTAAGTCTCTTTTTGAAGCCCCACCACATGCAGATCTTATGGGACTTGGTGCCTCAGTGGAGAATCTAGAAGCTCTCTCCAGATCACTGCTCCTCTCTTCTAAGCATAGATAACCCTCTTTTTCCCTAAAGCCTCTCAGTCATTCATATGTACTCCTAGAGCTTCCCACTAAACTAATTTCACCTCCACTGGGCAAAATTGTCAGAAGGAAACTGAAGGTATTTGTCTGGTAGATGTCCAGTGGTTTCTATGAGTCCCATTCCTTCCTGAGTCATGGCTCCACCAGCAGTGTGTATCTCCCCTGTGAGGTCCTCCTTGACGGGGATCTTCCCAGTAAACATATGTGATACCATTGCACCACTCGATCTTTGTCTGTCCCCAGCTCTTGGTAAGACCATGGGTGTGAGAGAAGCCCACTTCTGCCTGCTGCTATTTTTTAAATGCAAATTCTTTTGAAAAATCATCTGTCAAATTTTATTCCCCCTTCTACCTGTTGCCAAATCACATCTTCTGAAATCATGGCTGTGTCATGCCAGTTATTTTTCATTACAGAATTTCATGTCCTTTAGAGAATTATCATTCAAATTCTTTTTTTTCATGCACTTAGGGAATTAAAGAGTCTCTTTATGCAGCACTCTGATATGGATTTTCTTCGGCTTCCGTCCCATTTGGCCTTGAAGCACCCTCCCAACATATATGAATCATAAACAAAGTTGACAAGGAAAACAAGAATGCCCCAGGCAGGTCCTCGTTCCCAGCAGTTGTGTGTGATTATAAAATGATTTAAGATGTGAGAAGCCACTAAAAATCCCCTCTAAGTTGCCACCTTCAGTGCTGTCATGTTCTCTTGACCCTAGTGATTCATGCTGAGGACAGAAGGAATTCAGACAAGAGTTGTTGATGAAGAGACAGTGCCTGCAAAGCTGTGTGAGTGCCTGGGGCAACCCTGCCGTGGCAGGGACACAGAGGCAGCAGTGCCCTTGGAAATAAATATAGGTAAATAGAGCTTTCCTACATCTAAATGGGGTAGTGTGGAGTTAAACACACTTCACGAGGAGATGTCTAGGTGTGGTCCAGGTCTAGCTTTGGAGTGGAGTCTCACCTACCATTAGCCCATGAAGCTGATGTCTAGGGTGTCTCTGTCATGGAGGAGAAAGGCTCCAAAGAAGATACGGGGCTTATACCAGCACCACCTTGTTATGTTTTTTTTCTTCATTTTCACTTCATTGCAGCTCTTGGTGGTGATCTCCCGGGAGCAATGGGATGAGCCACCATTCCCTTCCTCTGATCACTGATAGAGAGGGGGGTGATTAGCGAGGAGTCAGGTGCTTCCCTTTAAGATGGCTACCACTGTATAGGGATTTTTTCCAAATAAAAACACCCTCCCCTCCTATAAAGCCTTGCACTGAGCCTTGCCAGACCATTCCTACAATGCCACAACATTATTTCCTACAATAATTGGTGGATAAGTGTGTACAGGGTGGGGGACAGGTGTACAGACAGCACATGATGAGTTGCCAGCGGTTTGAGAAAACAAGCCAATCCCTCTTTGTCATCAGATTGAGCAGAGAAAAACATAAATCTGAGCAAGCTCTTACAGTGGTAGAATCTGCTTGCATCATCTAGTAAGTGAGCATGCTCTTCAGGCCATCAGGAAATGCAGGAGAGAGTATCAAACCTGCTTTGGGATGGTCTTTAGTAACCTAAGTTCCACTGAAAGGTATCCTGGCTTCATGTGATGATGCAAGGACAAGATTCACCAGGTCCACTATTAATGAGCTCCCAAAACATGCCGGTTATCATTGCACAGGGGATGCTTGGATCTATTCCCTGTCTCCACACCAGCAGATCCCTGCATGATTGGGAGAAGGAACCACTGCCTGAGGGTCTACCCAAAGTCACCGCTTATTTTGGGTGTTGCAAAAGATCGGGCTTGCTCTAGTTTGCACCCCACCATGGTGCCCTTAGCATCATGCTAACTTTTGTGCCCCAGACTGGTACAGTCCGATACTGAGTGACATCCATGTCCTCAGCCAACCCCAAAACCAACATCCCACCACGTGGCATCACGCTTGGCCATATAGCCTTTTCCCAGAAGAGGCTAGAGGAGGAGAAAGCTCTTCCTGCTCTCCACCATGACGGCTGTAATTTAAACACGGAGGCATTTTTATTTATTTAACTCTCATCCTCTCTGAACGAGGTTTGCAGCCAGCAAATCAATTCGGCTGATTAGAGCTAATGGATTTTACCTGACGTAAGCGATTAAATTATTTCCAAAGCTGATTCCTGAAAGTGCATGAGTGGCCATGTTTCGAGATTTATATATAACCCTATATTTCACTGCAGGAGATGCTAAGCTTTTTTCTTTTTTATTTTTTTTTTTTTCTCTTTTTTTTATTCTGCAGCTTCTAACTCCATCCAGGTCTGCCTGGTATCTGCAGAGCAGCAGAGAGCCTCCTGACGCTGCAAAACCTCATGAAGCAGCTTTGCCTGAGCCTTTTCTTACAAAGTAGCGCATGACTGAGCGTTTTTGTGCGAGACCAGCCCAGGCATGTTGAAGATTCAAAGGTTCAAAACCGCTTTGTGGACTTGCTGATCCCCAGTCCCCATACAGATTCAAGGTGCTGAGCAAACCCTGGTGTGAAGGCGTTGCTGGGTGCAGAGCTGGGACACCCCTTAGCTCCAAATGAGGAGCTGTTGCAGTAGGTCCATATGGGCTTGCAACTCATCAGGAACACACTAATATTTTACCCTCCATTATATGAAGGGCAATTAATTACACTAATAGCTCTCAGTGTAGCAAATCCCGAAACAGCAACGCAGAGGCAATTCTAAATGTTTTCTGTAGGAAACACCCAAGCACGTGTGGGGTGTCTGTAGGCATCAGATGGGGTTTAGACCCTGAAAAATCACTGTGACAGCTTTGAGATAAATGAAATTACAAGTAGTATTTAAAAATAAGCACACCCTTGAGATTGTCCAGCTGATTAACTTGATTCCATTGCAATCTTCTGATGGCATGTCTTCCTTGCAGACTGTGGGTCACCATCATGCTTTTCCAGCGATGCTTTTCCAGTTTTCCTTCTTGCTGTTCCCATTTCACAGAATCACAGCATAGTATGGGTTGGAAAGCACCTCTGGAGATCATCTCATCCAATCCTCTGATACAGCAGTCACCTAAGGAAGGATGCCCAGGAAATGCAAGACTGGGAGCTAACAGCAGCATTTTTGGGACAACTATCCCATCTTTGCTACATAATCTGGAGGAGTCCATGGTTTTATCATCTGCAAATGGTAAGTGCAGCGCAGCAAGAGCTACATGCCTTAATAATATTGATTTTAAAGGTAAAACTCAGCCTAAAGTGTTTAGCACTTCTGTCATGGGTACTAAGGAGCACCCACCTCACTTAGAATACACAGGGCATTGATGCACCAGGAAACCATGCCTCTCTTCTAACCTGGAAGATGCTCAGGAGCTTCCTAAACCTTAATTATAATCACTGCTTTTAATTGCACTGGATGTAAGAGCAGGATTGATATAATCCTTGTGGGCAAAGCAATGCCTCTGTATAGACACTTCTAGTTGTAATTTATTTTATTTTGTTTTCCAATGGCAGCTCTTTCACTCGGCCATCCCCATCAGTGAGGGCTTCAATCCCATCTGTAAAATGGGTTTCCACAATTTACATACAGGCAAGAGTGAAATTAAGCAAACCAAGGCAACCTCAGGGTCCAAGACTCAAAGAGGGGATGCAAAGCATTGGATTAAACCAAACAATCCCTGCAGGAGTAATCCTGCTTTTCTCTGTGCTCCCAGCAGCTGCAGTTGCTGTCTGGTGGGAATTGTTTTGTTTCATTGTAATTGAGCATTTGAGTGTGTGGATTTTGGAGGCACCGGGATCACTGGTTTTATTGGGGTGATGGTCCTAGTGGAAATTCTGGCAGTGTAGCCATGCCGATAAAGTCCTGTTAGCTTCAAGTCTGGGGTTGCCTTCATGTGGTTAGAACAGAAAGGGGAAGCAATATTAGAGCGCAAGTGGACTTCACTGGGTTCAGAGAATAAAGAGAGTTGCAGGTAGAGAGGGAAGGATGGAGAGGTAGACAGAAGGAGGATGGAGGGATGGAGTGAAGGAGGCCAGGGAGGCAAGGCAGGCAAGGAGAGTGGGGAGTGGAGTACTGGATGGGATATGGGGCTGTGAATCCACCCTGGGAATTATAGAATAATAGAATAGTTTAGCTTGAAAGGGACCTTAA
>WEIS01076572.1:0-10808 GCA_013389965.1 Todus mexicanus | reverse complement strand
AACCCTTCTGTGATTCTATGATCATGCATTTACCGATTAACTCTGAGTAGCCTGCTCTTACAACTTGGAGATGATTCTGGTAACATCTAATTGCACACATTCCTTCTTTCTTTCAAGTTCTATAACGGCAAAATAAAACCCCAAGACCTCCACAGACTAAAAAACCCCCAACTCCAATCCTACCAGGACTTCATCTAAAAGGAGTAAAATCATTTTCCTCACAATCTAGCTTTTAAATGCCATCTATCGTCTGGTAAGCAAGAATATCTTTAAACCACCATCAGAAGACATGAGGGAATGAGACAACACCAGCAGAGTTGTTCTTGCTCACAGCGCGAGTGGCTACGCACAAAGAACAGCATTTAACCGTCACTGCTGCAAGGACTTTAGAGACCCCGTATTTCCAACGGGCGGCTAGATTGGTTCTGACAGTTTTATGCAGTGCTGTCAGGCCAGGGAGGGACTGCCAGAAAAACTCTTCTGCGGAAAATATTGCAAAAGCCAGGAAAAAAAGTCCTGAGGAGCACTTTGCAGGCTGAAGCTTCAGAGCCAGCTTCTCAGCCTCAGCTTTTTGAGGAGGTTCATGGATTTGAAGGCATGTAACTGCGAAATGGATTAAAAAAATAATCACAAAAGACTATCGCTGTGTTGAGACTGTCAGCTGCCTGTTGAAAGCAAATTCATCCATCTAAAAATGACGACAGCCACAATGGTGGCTGCGGGAACAAGATCAGGGCACTGTCCTTTGTTTAATGAAAGGGAAAATAAAGAGAATTTGGAGTGGGGCATGAAATCATCTAGAAACGCACGAGAAATAACCAGTAGTCAAGATGATTGCAGAGAAGACGTAGGAACATACGGAGATAGTACAGAACTGGAACAAAAGCTGAAAGAAAGCTTCGGGGAAAGCATTTAGTCCATACACAAGAAAGAGTAAACTGTAAATCCAGCGAAGGAAAGCAACAACAGCTTCACCAATGACCCACTGTCCTTTGATTTCATTGGAACCGCCCTCGAGCTCTCCGTCTCTATCAAGAGGTGATTACAGCTTTGTTGGGTCGAGTGACATATGGACCAGGACTGCCCAGAGTACAGTACTCGAAGTGCCACTGAACCGCATTACAAACTGAACATGAACATCTGAATTTCAGCCTGAATGAGGAAAATAAAACATTTGGAACAGCTTGGAGTGAATCCCATTCCTCCCTCCCACCAAGGAAAACAGATGGTATCGGAAAGCTGAACAACATCCTAACAGTCCATGCTACTGTTCTTAAAGAATAAAACCAAAGAGGCAGGCGAGTATAGGGCAAGGAGGAACTTTCCTGGTGAATTATCACACCCTACTCCACAGCTTACAACCACGTCCTTCAGTCTCTTACCTCAACTCTTGTAACTCCACCTCCAGTCAAATAGTTTCTTGCTCCTGACTCGCCCTCCTGGAATGCCTCTGTAGAACTTCAGCTTCTTCTGAGTTTCACCCTGCTATTAATAACTGGCCTAAATTCATTCCGAGGCTATTTATACCCACTGGCTCCATTGCCAACATGCTCATTAGTAGGTATGAACTTGATGGAATAGACTCAAGTCCTAACAGGACATGGAAATTCAGAAGAGGCAATGGAAACTGGTACAAAGTCACCAAAACTACATTCATCCTTGGAGAATCTTTTTTGACCTTAGATTAAGTATAAACAAAATTAATGTTCTACAGTGCTGCTATTTAAACTAACTGCCTGGATTCCTTTACCTTGATTAAAATACAGCAGTGAAAAGCAATGAATGAAATGACCGAGGTAACAGCCACAAATAGTAGCACAGGAAATTCCAACTAAATAGAAGGAGAAAAGTCTCCACAATGAACATGGTCAAGTACCAGAACAGTGGCGCCAGAGAGTTTGAGGACTCTACCCCAGAGATACTGTCTGCCCAATCTGGCATCCAATCTAACCTTGTTTTGAGCAAGAGTTGGACCAAACACTCTCTACTTCTCAATAAACTAAGGTTGGATGATTTGATCTACTCATAGGTTTTCTTTTAGAAGTTCAGCGCAAATATCTAAGACTGAGAAAAAGAGTTTAGATGAATCATATAGAATGGTTTGGGCTGGAAGGGACCTCTAAAGGTCACCTAGACCAACCTCCCGGCAGTAAGCAGGGGTCATGAAGGCCACGTTCAGCTTTCCTTTACATCAGGTATCCACTTTCATTACACAAAGCAGCAGCATGGCAGAAGTTGGAGTAAAAACATCTGCCACTTTTTCCAAAGGAGGTAAAAAAACCCCTGCATTATTCTGCTCCTCAGAAACAGGAGAGAATGACGGTAGCAACCATGGTTATGGTGGCTTGGAGAATATCAAATGCATCTGAGGGGTATTTTAACAGGCTTGTTGGCTGCTCGTTGTCAGAAACCTGACAACTCCTACCTTTGGAATTTTGAACAGTTGGTTGGTTTAAACCGTACTTGTAGACAGCTATTTACAACACATTGTGTAGTTACGCTCTTCACTCTCCAAATTAAAGAGCTTGGAAACAAATAGAGATTTATTTTGGTACTGAGGAAAGAGCAAGTGTAAGTATGGTAATTCCAATATTCTGAAATCTTTTGCCAAATTCCACAAAACAGACATTTCTGTTGAGGCACCTGCCCTTATTGCTTCATCATTAAAAAAATGGGTGAAAATATTGAAAAGTGGGGAACAGACTGTCAAATGAAATTTCACCTGAGCTCCTTACAGTATTTTCAGCTCCGTTTCTCCCCATTCCTTTGCCAGGTTGAAGGGATCGTGCTGAAGAGCTGGAGGAACCTGACCACACTCCTCCAGTGGAACTGGTTGAAGCTCCTTGGTGTCGGCACTAGAGCTGTGAGTCAGGGCTGTTCAATTTTTATTTCTGGTTTACTAGTTCATCCCAGTTGCAAGCCGAGACACGAATATACACACACAAACATGCACCATGAAAGAGAGAAGCCTCCTAAGTTTGAGAATAGCTATAGAGCTGGGGATGAAAGTTGCTGAACTAGGGCTGGGAGATCTGCAAGCATCGATCTATTACAGAACTGTAAGAAAAAGATTTCATTTTGTCACTTTGGATGATAGAAAAAGAAGATTATTATTTAGCTAACAAAGAACCTGTCTCCTGCATTTAGAAGATGATTATAATAGATGTCAGTCTGCCAGAGAAAAAAAGTTCCTGCTGGTTTAGAACAAGTTGTTTCTCGAGTTACTTTTTTTCTGGTAGGGAATTTTTCTTTAAAAGAACCATCAGTTTCCAGACACGCATCTGAAATTTGAAAGCTTGTTGAAAGATCTGCAGTGTGGCATAACTAATGTATACAGCTCCCTTGCATTTTCATCAAGAAAAGGGTACCAAATATTCTGCCTGGTTTATGTACGTGGGCAGCAGCCAAATTCTAACCTACAGCTTTATCATCTTTTAAGCTGTTGCATTTGCTCACAAGTAGCCCGTCCAAATGCAGAGCACTGGATTTCCAAGTGAAGTTGATAAACCTATAAAGAGGTCTCATCTTCTCCTTTATTTCTAGAAAAAGCATGCCAGTCCGGCACTCTACGGCACTTGATGAGACTGGGGCATCAAACAGAGGTGGCAAACAGAAGATGTTCACTTCTCTCTCGCCTCCACCTTCTGAAACATTCCATCAGTCAATAAAAATTGAAATTGGCCGAATTCCTCCACCTCAGTGTACAGGGGTTGCCCTTTCCCAATCGACACGTCAGGCTCCGCTGTGACTAAAGGTGACTCATCACAACCAACGCCGCAGCTCTTAAGGCTCAAATGAAATTAAGGTTGGAATTTTGCAGGTAAACATTTACTTTCATAAGTGCATAAACATCCACTTTGAAAAGTACATTTACGTGTTAACACGTAACCACGAATATAAAAAGGCAAGTGTTCGAAATAACTTTTTCCCCTCGTATTTAGTCATGTTTAATTTGTTCGCTATCCTTATTTGTATAATTAGTAGATGGCAATTTTTTTACGGGTCACAGAAGGTGATTCTTCCCCTCAGTACTGATGAGACCACCTCAGGAGTGCTCTGCCCAGTTCCAAACTCCCCAGTACAAAACAAACATGGGTATACTGGAGTAAGCCCAGTGAAGATGACTGAGGGACTGGAGCATCTGACACACCACACATGAAATGCCATCTGAACATAAGAAAATTGGGGTTTAGTGTGTCTGTAACTGAACATTGGCACAGTCTGGCCCGAGAGGTCACGGAGTCTCCATCCATGGAGATGTTCAAACCTGACTGAACAGGCCTGGGCAACCTTCTCTAGGTGACTCTGCTTCTGCAGGGTCTTGGTCTAGATGACCTCAAGAGGTCTTGCCAACCTCAACCATCCTGTGATCCTACAATTCCATGAACTTGTCTAGTTTGAACATCTGGTATGTGAATTTGCAACGTGAAGAGATGCAGAAGCTCTCTCATCTTTAAAGAAACAGAAGTGAAGAGTTCCACAAAGCCCGAGTCCTTCTTTCACAAGTAAAAGAGAAGAATCTAAGACAAAGCCTCCTGTCACGGCACGTTCCGTTTCTGGCTAAAAGCAACTGATCATTTCCTCCGAAGGAAAAAGGGAAAGTAAAACTTCCCATAATCTAATCTGAAATTATTATTCCAGCAACGGCGTTTTAAACATCTTTTATTTTACAGAAAAATAGCGATGTCCATGTATACGTGTCCCCAAATACAGACAACTGTCGTAAACATAGCACTGCGCACAAAACCCCCCAACCATCAGAAAAGCACTAACCTGTATCTCAGAAGTCATTAAATTTCACAAAAGTCAACACACAGAACATTGGATTTATCCCCGTCCAAAGCCTCCTTGTTCGAATGCTTTGAAGACATTGAGGCCACTGAAACTCAGCACTTCCGCTTCAAAGCCAAACTTTAAAGCTTCGAGACCAACGTCAGGACCCAGCCTTTGTTTCAAAAGGCCTTTAGTGCATTTTCTAGCGCTGCCCCTTGCTGCCGTCGTAGCAGCGCACAGAACGGCACGGCTTATCATTGCCAGTCATGTAGAAAAATGAAATACTCAGTGAACTCATTAGAGGAGCAGATGTTTTTAACACCCATGTGTTAGCCTGCGATAACATTTCTAGGCTACTGAAAATAGCTACTCCCCCAATTTACTCACAAGGTGTCTAATATTTTCTGATCCAAATTGTCAAGACACCTCACTAGAGCAGGAGAAACTTTGGCCAAAAAAAAATAAAAAAAAAAATAAAAAAAAATAAGGGAAGATGTATCGATTTGTCTGTACTGGTTTAAAAATGAAATAAAATGAAACAAAGGTAATATTTTGACTTTCACGTCTCTGGCACCCATATGCCAAGTAGAATATTCTGGGTTGACATCAGATGTTATTGTGAACTTTTAGTGACAAGTAATGCACTAATTGAAACAAAAATCATTATGTTTCACAGGAAAAAAAAGAAATACGGAATGAAGTTCGGATATTTCCCCAATGATTTGGGAAAAATACTTTCATTTCAGAATTGCGAATCCAACTGCTCGCCCACCTTCAACTTGTGCCAACTTCGGGAATTTCCTCAGAAGCGTGCATGGAATTCTACTCTCTTTAAAACAGACTGAACGTTCCTGCTCAGGGTGAGATCCAGCCACCTACAACTGAGAGGATGACCCAGCAATTCTATTAGTCAGTATCACAGGCATTTAACTATGGACTTTCTATTCGTGACCTCTTGGTCTCCCAGCATCGGTCAGACACAGCACTGAAATTTGGTATGAAACTCTCTAGCTTTGGGAAATTCATCAAACACCAAGTTTTTAGCTTCTCAGCATTGCTTGACACCAAACTTATTGCTATAGTAAGTGATTTCTCCTCTACGTGTGTTGTACGAGACAAAGACAATGCTCCTTGGAGAGAAAACTGCTTTTGTAGGGAACACCTCCAAATCACTTGGCCAACTGATGCCACAACAGGCACCATCAGTAGTGTAGAGACAGAAAATCTATATGAATCTACATCACAAATGTAACTAGAATTTGTGACTAGCCTCCTAACACTTAAATAATATAGAAGACATTTTAAAGGAACATGCCTCTGAGGTTTTGTACATCTACAACTACGAAAACTAGACACGATGAACCAAAAGGGCTGGCTCAAAAATGCCACATCAATATCTTTAGACTAATTTTCAAACCAATTTGCAAAGAAACTCTTAGATTTAAATAACCCTTGGCTTTTCATTCTCTTTTCTGAATTCACCAGAGCTGGTAGAAAAAATAAACTCCACTGACACAAATAAATTTTTATCATGTTTTTCAGCGAACTTTGTGTTATGGATGAAATCCCACTTTCGGTGAATTCACTCAGAGTTTTGCCACTGAGTTCCTCCTAACACGGAAGCAAGACTCAGCAAAAGCCTGATTAATCATGCAATTATTTTGGGTTGGAAGGGACCATTAAGGCTCATCTTGTCCAACCCCCCTGCAGGGAGCAGGGACATCTGCAACCAGAGGAGGTTGCTCAGAGCCCCGGCCAACCAAGAGACATTCTCTCAGAGATGATGATTTTTATATTCCATCCAGCTTCTTGTAAAAATCTGCCTCCTCAGCATGATCCACGAAAATAAATCCATGCACGGCAGTCAAAGAACATTTTTACTCTTAAAATATTACAGCAAATGCCTAATTCTGCAAGGACTAGACAGCCTTTGCTAAATCTCTTGGTCACAACGTGAGATTCCTCTCTCCTGTAAAACAGCAAAAATTACTTAACCGAAGGTGACGTACTAGATTCTACCATGCACAAACGTACTTTGCTGCTTTCCTATATTGATGTCTATAAATCTATGCTAAAAATAAATAAATAGTAAGATAGGATATTAGCATCAGGAAACAGTTTTTGATGCTTGAAAAGGAGTTTGTGGAAAATCAATGAAATACTCCCAATGAGCAAAATGACATCGCAAAAGCAGAGATGCCAGACCTGCGTTTGGTTCTGATGTTTTCATTCATTCACGTGCCAAAGCACCAGCAGAAGTTCGGAGTGTTCCAAGTGCTACTCCCGCTGCACTCGACTGAGTTTGACATCTGTTCCTGGTTCCTTTCCTTTACCAAGTTTTCACACGAGCATAAAACCAAAATGGATTTTCTCAGTTCGTTCCCTTTGCCGAGCAATTTAGAGGACCTGGAGTACAGACATCAACCGAACTCATTTGGGTTGAGTTTTAGAAATAGTAAAAAAATGGGAAAATAGAATATATTTCAAAAGAAAGTTAAAAAAAAACCCTCTTAGAGGAATCCTCCGGTTTCTAGTGATATAATCTCACCAGTAGAACCACAGAACAGTTAAGGCTGAAAAAGACCTTCAAGATCGAGTCCAATCATCAACCTCATTCTATCAAGTCCACCACTAAATCGTGTCCCCCTCAGCACCACATCTCCACGGCTTGGGAACCCCTCCAGGGATCAGGGGGACTCCACCCCTGCCCTGGGCAGCCTGGGACACGCCTGGGCAACCCTTGACAGTGCCCAAGAAATTGTTCCTCAGCTCCAACCTCAACCTCCCCTGGCTGGGGCAACTTGAGGCCGGTTCCTCTTGTGCTGGCGCTTGTTCCTTGGGAGAAGAGCCCAGCACCAGCCTCTCCACATCCTTCTTTCAAGGAGCTGTAGAGAAAGATTATGTTTTTGAAGAAAAAAGTCTCCATAAAGAAGCCACAGAGACTGTTACTGGTTGTTCCAACCCTTCCATGTGCTGCTCACTGCTTCACGTTGTACTTTCCCAATTCTCGTCCCTCTAAATGCCTGCTTTGCAAAGCATCTCTTTTACTTCACTTCCAAGTGCCGGGACAGTAAATCCACAGTGAACGCTTTGCATAGATTTCAATTGCTGTTCATCGTTTGCTCGCATTTTAATTAACTGCAGCACAACCTTTTCGAGTGGATTTAGAGCCTATTAAAGAAGACAACCCCTTCCATTTCAGCATGGGCACAATCCGATGAAAGGTGAGTTTTCACTGATATGTCGAAGCTGACCCAGGCCACTTAGGGCCTTAGAGACTCTGGTATTTCTCTCCCATCAACGGTGTGAGCCTCATGATAGCTGAGCTATTAGGTGATCAGCAGCAGGTAGCCAGAACCTGCTCTCAGCTGTACTAATCTGGAATTAGTGCCATTTATTGCAGTAGATTTCCCCTGACGTAACTAAGAGTAACATTTGTTTTACTGTGAATGGAGAAGTCTTAAAAGTACTTGAAATTTAGGACTCTCCAGCTTAGAGGCGCTCTGTACGCCGCTAAGTGCCGCGCTGTCAGCTACAATCATTCAAATGATCCCTGAATATTTTCCTCTTTTTGTTGTTTAGCCATTAGAATGAAATTCTAGGGAGAAAATTGTTCACCGTGAGAACAACTCGACACTGGAATGATCTCCCTGGGGAAGCAGTGGATTCCCCCACGCTGGACAGTTTCAAGACTCAGACTGACAGAGTGCTGGGCCAGCTCACTTCAACTGTATTTTTTTCCAACCTTGAAAGGTTGGACTAGATGATCTTTGAGGTCCTTTCCAGCCTGGGATTCTATGATTCTATGGCTGCTGCTGAGCACCCGTTCAGGATGACAAATGCATGCACGGGCATCAAGCACACAGCTATGATTACAAGGGTATACATACTGATTGAGGAAAACTGAGAGTAGCTACCTGGTCGTTACTCCTGGAGCTGCAGGTTTCTAGGTAGTGATCATTTTGAGCCATAGAACCACAGAATCCCAGACTGGGTTGGGTTGGGAGGGACCTTTCAAGCTCATCCAGTCCAACCCCCCTGCAGGGAGCAGGGCCATCTGCAACTGGAGCAGGTTGCTCAGAGCCCCATCCAGCCTGACCTTGAATATCTCCAGGGATGAAGCCTCCACCATCTCCCCGGGCAACCTGTTCCAGTGTTCCACCACAACATTTTTTTTCATGCAGTGGGTTCCTTAAAAAAAAATTAAAATAAAATTTTAATTAACTATGGTTAAAAAGAATTAAAATTAAAGCAAGTAGGTCAGCACTGGCATTGAAGAGCCTGCTTTGAATGAAGTCATTGCAGCAGGGCTTGCGCCGAGAGCTGCGCACCTTTGAATTTACAGGCTCTCCCTTAACACTGGCCCAGCCTAAGCAGTTAGCTTTAAAATGCACGACGCAAAATGAAAATAGCTTCAAAATGCAAACAAGGAGGGCTGCCTTGTGCCTCCAGAACGGGAGCTTTCTGCTGGCCACCAGCTAACACAATCCTACAATACTTGATAACCTCAGCCAATCCAATTTACAGCAAGTCCACTCCTGATATCTTGACACTCAGCATGGATCACAACGGGGAGAAGTTATTATTAAAGACATTTAAGCCTGAAAGATGAATTTTATTGATTTCCTTTTAGCAGTGCAATAGAAATCCAAAAATTAAAAAAAATCCCTGCCATAGACAAATTTACCAATAACGCAATTTAGGATGAAATTAAACGACTGAGAAAGGGGCGGGGGGGATGAGGATAGGGAAAGGAGCCACTCTGTGTCTTATGAGAAGTCCTCCGGTAATTAGTTTTCAGAAACTCTATATACACTCTCCATCACAATTTAATATTAGCACCAGCACAATGTCAGAGAAGTGTCAGTCATCAATCTACACCCCCTTGAGCAGTCTGTAAGCAGATGTAAAAAAAGGCAGATCACGAAGCTCAAGAAATAGAAGAAAATCCTCTGCATCAGGTCCACCTTGAGCTCACCAGAGCACGGTTGCTGGTATTTCACTCCAATTACTCAAAATACACCCGGATATAACCCCAGACTGAAAGCACGGCCTCGGTGCAGACTTGGGACCAGCCTTTCCAAGCGGTGGAGGCACGTCCATGCACAACAACCCACCAAGGAACAGCAGGATTTCCTAAAGCAACTCAGAAAGTCTGTTGAATGCCACGCCACGATGCTTCGTGTCCCTGTGAGGGTGACAGGCTTGGGAGCTCCCTACCTGCAACTGCCACAGATACCCTGGAGCGCTGAGGAGGAACGGAGGGTGGAGAGAAGCCTTCCCCAGGCTGTGTCAGACACCAGCACACAGCACATTCCTCTCTTGGAAATACTTGTTCTCCTCTTCCCTACAGGGCAGCTGACAGGACGGACGATTTCTCGAATTATAGACACCAAAAAAAAAAAGAGCAGGGAAACAGGCAATGCTCCTGAGCTCAAAAAAATAATGGGCAAGGACTGAAAAGTCACTGGTCTGGCTTAAGCACGAACAGAAAGTCAAAAGCTGGAGTTTGAGAAACCAAGAGAATCTCCCTAAAAAATTTCCAGCTGGACATTTTTTCCATTGAGAATAATTTCTTTCCTCACAAGAGGAAAATTTTTCAAGATGAGAACAACCAGTCATTGGAATCATCTCCCCAGGGAAGTGCTGGACTCCCCAGTACTGGGCACTTCTAACATTTGGCTGGGCAGGAGCTGGGGCAGCTTGTCCAGGTTGGGCTTTTCCCAAGAAAGGTTGGACCAGACGATCCTTGAGGCCCTTCCAACCTGAGATCCTCTGAACCTAGCAAGTTCGCCACCCAAACATTTAGATNAACCTAGCAAGTTCGCCACACAAACATTTTCCTACAAGAGCTTTCTTTTCTTCGCAGGTGGGATATTGCAAACACCTTGACACGGGGCACGCGCTGCGCAGCCGGAGCTCAAACGCTGGAGCGTTACTGACGCTGGGGTGGTGACAAACCGAACCTGAGGCACTGCACAAGCTACGATGAGGAGAGTTAACCCATCTCAAAGCAGGAGGGTTAACCCATCTCA
>WEIS01076571.1:0-24158 GCA_013389965.1 Todus mexicanus | reverse complement strand
AGCCAGCTCTATACACTCTCCTTTTTACTCCAGCTGATGGGATACCAACTACAGCAAAAGCACATAGTTATGAAATTGTTTTCTGGAGTGAAAGCCCATTAGTTCAGACCAGAGACCTCTCTCTGCAATAAAGCCCAAACTAATTTCCAACAGCCCCAGAGAGCAGTGTCCGAAACGGCTTAGTATTGCCTCCTGCCCACCTAGCCTTTTTAAAGCAACTTTTTTGGCAACCAAGGGCNCTAGCCTTTTTAAAGCAAATTTTTTGGCAACCAAGGGATTTATCTTACAGCCTGGAAGTGAGAAGTTGGGCTAGGTGGTTGTTGTAGATCCCTTCAACTGGATTCTTCTACTCCTGTAAAGTGTTTATACCTGTTAGAGTAGTATATTTACACATCTATGACCAAATGAGATTAGAGAAGATTGTTACGGGTGCTAGTCAAAATGTAATTCATTGGAAAAAGCCTTTCACCATTATTCCATTTTTTGTCATTTGCTTCTGTTACCTGTTCTAATGTCCATTTCTTATGTGTTCTTTTCCACTATTGTATTAGATATATCCTTAACTATATCTTGGTTTTTGAAAATTTTTGAGATTTTTATCTCTATTCAACTTCAGGACATGATCAAATTTCTAAATCTTCCCCCCCGAGGATTTTGATATCACACCCGGCAATATTACTTTCCTCCTCATCCGAACTTGCATCATTTGCAAAACTCTGAAGGAGCTGAATCTTTTTAATGCCACTATAAGTGTGAGTAGAATAGTTATGATGCAATTATCTTAATTAAAGTTAATGAAACACATATTTATGCAAGGTAAAAAGGCCATGACAAAAGGAGAATACAATGGAGACACATGAAGTGAAAGTTCAGATCCTCTTAGCTTGTGTTAACTGCTGTAGCTTTCTACGAGCTACTGGAGTTACGCAGATCACTGCCAACTGAGGCTTAGCTTTGTATCTATTCTAGAAGGATCTAAAGTGTTTCATACCCTAGTTATTAATATTCGTGTAATGAGTTTCCTAGCCTTTCATAAATTAATATTTATTTGTGTGAGAATGAGCTATTTTTTATTCCAAGGTCTGCTATTCTAAAAAGTTTTATTCACACAATTAAAATGGAAGTCATGTCATATGAGTTGCTGACCAACCATAAAGAGCTAGTAATTAATAAAAGTGTATTGACCTAAAAGTATTCTTCTGTGCCCAGATCAGGCAGTTACATATGTGAATATATATGTCATATCTGGCATCATCTCTTTGTAATGCAGAAGCAGAAAAGTGTGTTAGATTTATGGGAAACGGCGTGTAAAATTAGCTGGATGAAACTAATGCGTGTATTAATATATATGGTGATAACTTTTTCATAGTGTTGGCAAATGAAAGTACATTTGATTTGAAGCTTCTCAAAGTGGAGGAATTTCAAGAGATTCGAGATTCCTTAATTTTATAAAGGGTCTGTGCACCCACATGCATGCACACACACATTTTTTGGCAAGTTCTCCTCAGCTGTCTCCATATTCCATCTGGCAGGGTTCAAGCCATGATCCTTCTCTTTTTCCTCTTTTTTTTTTCTCTTTTTTTTTTTTCCTGCCATGTTGTGGTTTGTTAACTCAAAATTTGAAAAGAAACCCTGTAGTAATGATGCCAACACAGCCAATGTCCTGCCAGCTTTTTCCAATTTTCTTTCAACCCTGGGATGCGCACCATACGTGAGAGGTGGATATGCATCAAGGCACTCCTGTGAAACGCCAGGAAGTCGCTTAATTATTTTACTCCGTAATAAAATGATTTGCTATAGCTGAGCGTGGTTATAAGAAAGCAGCTCAGTATAGCAAGCAAATGTTTAAGATGCATTTGCAGCAGGTACTTTGAATGGAGACTGAGCACGTGGAAGAGCTTGGGTAGGACTCAGGAGAAACACTGGTTGAGCTGGAAAGCTTTCAAGGAAAACCCCTGACGTGTTGTGCCACCCTACCCACTGCAAAAGCAAAGAGTTTGTCTTTGGGCCTTATTTATGAATTTTGTTTGTTTCTGACTAAATTTAGTAGGATCCAGAGAAGTAAACATCAACGCTTACATGTAACCCAAAGCTACCTGTTCTAATAGTCTTGCCTTCCATGAAGTAAGAAAGTTTTACTACAGGTTGTCCCACAACCTTAGCAGTCTCCCAGGAGCTTATTTGGTATCTACCAGCACTAATGATTTTAAAACACATTTCAAAGAACATCAGGCAAACTAGGGTTTGATTATTTTATTTTTTTTTAATAGACCAGAAACATTATACTGTCAATTTTCAGGTGAGCTTGACTTGGAAATTTCAGATTGGCAACAGGCAAAGTAAAAAAGGAAAACAGTCCTAGTGGTGGATTTTTAAGGCTTACATAAGATAGGGCTGTTGTAAAGAACCAGGATTCTGGATTGAGTGTGGGGAGAGGCAAAGGCAGAGATATGTGTGTGAAAAAGTAAAATTGAGAGGCTCTGCAATTAAATAATGGCTGATCTTTCATGGGAGCTGTAAAATGCATTTTAATATGATTTTCTGTAGGAAGAACCCAGAATGATCTCAAGCATAGTTGCATGCAGATAAACTGTAATAAAAGGTCCACAAATACACAGGTCCTCATTTTTCCTACTTAAATAGGTACGTTTAGAGAAACCAACTGGGGACTGATTTCATGTTCCATATACAGTTATTGAAATAATCAGAAGGACAGGACCCAGGCAATTGGATAAGAATAATATTTATGTCCTGAAATATAGACCTTCTTGCAGATATTTTTATATCGAAGAAAGTAACAGGAATCCACAGAATCTCTCTTGGACCATTACAGAAATTAATTCACATGTATTCCAGTATAAGGTCTCACGCAGCTTCCTATTGCAGGAGCTCACCATGTGAATAAAATTAGTCTTTGCTGGCACTGTACACTTAATTACTGCAACAAAGGTGCTCCAGTTTGATCCTTGGATTATTTTGAGCTTGCCATGGGGAACTTAAGTTACTAGATGTGACTCTGTCTCGTTGACTTTTAACACACTTTCTCAATTAAGCTGTACATACCCCCAAATTAAATAGCAATTCATAGTTACTGCAAATTGATTTCTACCCAGGCTGTAGTTTAAGCTGCCAAATGAAATGTCAGAGAGGAATGTCGTCTTAACATTGAATATTGTACTGATTTTCTTAAAAAATTGTCTCGACATTTATAAACATTTGGGAAGTAAACTTCAGACTTTTATCCAGTCTTTATGAAATATGGGAGAACATCAATGATTTACCATTCTCTGAATTTTATGGTATTTTCTTTTTTTTAGTGTATTTAGAATCAGTTAATGTGATTCGTACAGCAGACCAGAGGGTAATTTAAATTTTAATACATTGCAGTCAGGCAGTGTCAATGCATTATTTCTGTCTGTGGCAAGGTACCAGTTCTCCGACTGACTGATTATGGCAAAAGGAAAAATTATATCCCCAAGATGCATCACAAAACCACATAAAATGTACATAAATATGTCAGTTTATTATGACATTGCAAGCACTAGCAGGATTTGCCAAATGTCCGTGTGTTGCAGGTATCTACAAGCCTTAGTGATTCTAGATCATTCACTTAGAAATAATTTGGAAAGATCTGACTTGGCTTCTGAATTCAGCACATTCACGGTGCAGAGCAGCCCGAACTGATTGGGAAATCCCTGGCTGTTCAGAAAGGAACTGAAGAGAAACAGGATGTTATGCTTATAATTTGGGATAGTAGGGTCCAGTTCTTCACTTGGCCACAGACTTTCTACGTGATCTCGTATGTGAGGCATCTGCTCGTGTCCCACACCTTTCCCTTTCCTCTCTCTGAACAGACCCTTCTAAAGCAGCTTTGTTTCTTCCCATGCCTGCATAGCATAATGAGCAAAGGAGCTCCAGTCTCTGCTGAGCTTTCCAGGCAATACAAGTACAATCATAGAATGCCTTGGGTTAGAAGGGACCGCTATAGGTCATCTAGTTCAACCCCCCTGCAGTGAGCAGGGACATCTGCAATTAGAGAAGGTTGCTCAGAGCCCCATCAAGCCTCACCTTGAATCTCTCCAGAGATGGGGCCTCCACCACCTCTCTGGGCACCCTATTCCAGTGCTTCACCACCCTCAGAATAAAGAACTCCTTCCAAATGTCCAATCTAAATCTGCCCTGCTCTAGTTCAAAACCATTGCCCTTCATCCTATTGCTATATGCCTTGCAAACAGGCCCTCTCCAGTTTTCTTGTCGACCCCGTTCAGGTACTGGAAGGCCACTCTAAGGTCTCCCTGGAGCCTTCTCTTCTCTGGGTTGAACAAGCCCAGCTCCCTCAGCCTGTCGTGGTAGGAGAGGTGCTCCAGCCCTCTGATTGTTTCTGTGACCCTCCTCTGGACCTGCTCCATCAGGCCCGTGTCCTTCCTAGGCTGAGGGCTCCAGAGCTGGATGCAGCGCTCCAGGTGAGGTAGAGGGGCAGAACCACCTCTCTCAATCTGCTGGCCACACTTCTTTTGGTGCAGCCGAGAATGTGAGTGGCCTGCTGGGCTGCAATAATAATAAGTGCTTCTGCTTAATTATTACTTATTTAATTTATAAGTAGTACTGTTAATATTTACTAATCGTAATAACCAAGGCTGAAGTCACAAGATCAGGGCGGTGAAAGCCTCAGCTCTTCTGAGCTCTGCCAGTCAGCTGGGCTTCACCTTTATCCCTACCGTGTTTTCTGAAGAGCCTCCCAGCTGGCTCCCAGCGTGGTGCACGCAGCCTATTAAGCAGTTTTACAAGAGCGGCATGTTCATAAAGGCGATTAAGCAAGGTACAAGTATCAGGAAAGCGAGGATTTGGTGGTGTTCTTCATTAGCACTCGTGCACCAGAGCTGAAAGTGCAAGTGGAACCTTTGAATTAAGCTGTAGGAAAGGGAATTATGACAAGGATATTCTTCAAAGTGAATCCTGAGCTTATAAAATAGACTAGTTGCTAAGTATATAAACATGTTAATGACTGATCGTTAGCCTATCTTATTAAAGACACAGAAAGCAATTTATGCAATGTAAGGAGTGATACAGTTTAGGTTTTCCTGCTCTGCTGAATTACTCAGCAATCCTGAGTTTATTTTTGTTGTCCATTATGCAGTAAAGTTCAAACTTAGATGGCTTAGGAATGGAGCCTCTGTACATCTATTAATGGTATATATAATGAAGCTTTTGAAGCTTTACTGAGTTATACCAGCTAGAGATATGACTCTGATTTTTTAAATAAAAGGCAGGTGGCTTAGTGATAGCTTTTTAATACCTGTTAAGCTGAAATCTGGCCCTTATTCCAAACCTTCTTCCAGATAAGTGCACTACCTTCAGATATTCCCATTTCACACAATGCATAGATAAGAATCCAGAATTAGCATTGCAGTTTGGGTAATCATTAATTGTACAGATTATTCTGGACCATTTCTACTTAAACTCCACACACTGAGTATTGGTATTTGCATCATTTGAACAAACTATTCAGGGTAACAGAACTTGCTGCCTTGGTAGAGATCATTTATTCATGAATTCCAGTAGCCATCTGCAGCAGCGAGCAATAACTGAGAAGGAGGCAATCATCTTTCATAATTACAGCTAACCAAGTGTACATCAGTGCACACTATTTGTTATAAAATTCTCAGTTTATTGTCACAAATAAACTCAGGGGTCAAACTCTATGTTAAAGATGTGAGTAAAGTGGATTCGAAGCTTAGGTTACTGCAAGCTGCAAGCTCTCAGCGCAAACATAAAATTCCGGACTATAAAAATATCTGATTCACTTGCTAAGTGACTCCGCATGGTGCTGACAGCACATGTACACAGTGCCCACCAAAGCAACCCTGGAAAATGAGAGGAAAATGTGATAAGCAAAGATGATGTGTCTGAGTAGTGAATTATGTTATTACGATTCTGTAATAAAAATCTTTGTGCAAAAAAATTACCGCACCTTAACAAGATAGTTCAGAGAAAATCTGCGTATATAGAATGTAATTGTTACAATGATGGAGGGGGAAGAACAGATATTTTCTGTCAAATGATCTGTTTTAACTTCTTGATTAGTTAGATTTTACCAGAGAGAAACTGAAATTAAGAGCTGACTACCGCTATTAGACATAAAATTGAGGAATATGAACCTGTGCAAGTGTATTCTGATTACACATTCAGTCACTAAAGCACAGGCAGAGATTGTCAAAATTTCCAAATATCGTGTCAGGACTTTTTTGGAGGTATCAGTATCTTAGAGATGGAATATCTAAAGAATGAGATCAGACCTGTGAGCGCAGTGCAGTTACGTTTTTGCCACAGCCCTAAACCCAGTGCAGCCAGAGATGAGGAAATGTCAAAATGCAAGAGGATCTTCCAGCCATGTCTTGATCCCAGCAAACCACTGAGTACAACCTCACCTAACTCAGGCTGGTGAGTGCAAATAATACTTCTCAGATAGTACCTCCTCTTCTCGCATGACCTCAGGCACACTCCTGGCTGCAGTGGTGCAACTGGAAAGGAAGGTGGAAAGAGGCAGAGGTGAACTGCTTGTATCAAGATGCTCTGCTTCTGGGGCGTTGGACAAAATGTGATCATCTTGGAGAGGGCAATTCTTACCTTTCAGAGGAGAGCTAACTAGCTACCAAAGAGCATTATGATTTCTCCTGCTAGCTTTTGCATCTCTGTGACTTCTACAATGAGTTATCCAAGCCACTACTTTGCCAGCAGATCGAGAGTTGATTCTGCCCGTCTACTCTGCTCTGGTGAGACCTCACCTTGAGCGCTGCATCCAGCTCTGGAGTCCTCAACACAGGAAGAACATGGGCCTGATGCAGTGGGTCCAGAGGAGGGCCATGAAAATGATCTGAGGGCTGGAGCATTTCTCCTATGAGGGCAAGCTGAGGGAGCTGGGCTTGTTCAATCTGGAGCAGGCTCCAGGGGGATCTTATAGCGGCCTTCCAGTACCTGAACGGGGCCTACAAGAAAGCTGGAGAGGGCCTGTTTGCAAGGGCTTGCAGTGATAGGATGAGGAATAATGGTTTTTAACTAGACCAGGGTAGATTTAGACTGGACCTTAGGAAGTAGTTCTTTATTATGAGGGTGGTTGAACACTGGAACAGGTTGCCCAGGGGGGTGGTGGAGGCCCCATCTCTGGAGACATTCAAGGTCAGGCTTGATGGGGCTCTGAGCAACCTGCTCTAGTTGAGCATGTCCCTGCTCACTGCAGCGGGGTTGAACTAGATGACCTTTAGAGGTCCCTTCTAACCCCAGACATTCTGTGATTCTATGATTCTAAGGGACAATGCAAGGATGTCTATATAAAAATGTGGTAGCACATCTGTGACTGAGTCTAGAAAAGAACTAATAATAAAACCTGCAGCACCTCCAAGTCCTAAACCTATGTGTCCATCTGTATTGTAAAGTCATTCTGCTGCACCTGCCAAGGTCAGAGGATGTAAAATGTCCTTCTGTGCAGGCTCACTGGAGGAGGAATGCACTGGCTGCAACCCCAGCTGTGCTGTGCCTGTGGAAAATAGGGTTAAACGCTCACAGTTGCCGGCGTGATGCTTACTTTCAGTTCCTTCTTGTGGTGACTTTCAGTCTAAAGTTGTTTGGGGAGAATACAATGCCTTAGGACTGCTTTTTTTCCCCGATGGCTTTGATGGCTGATTAGGCTCCCGTTTTAATTCACTTAGCGGCTTCCTGGCCCCAGGCCTTCCTCTCAGTCTGTACTTCCCAAAAAAGTCAGATAGAAGGAATTTCTTCCAGGGCTAACTTGAAGTGCGATCAGTTCTTTTAAACTGTTGCTTTTAAGATGGCTGCACTCTCCTTATCATATCTTGCTGTCTTCAGACCCAGTTACCTCCCTTGAAAGTGAGCAACAGATCCAAGCAGATGTTTTCTTATCAAGAATTCATACCAGACCTATTTATTTTAAATTAGCATATCTCATTAACTGTCTCAAGGACACTGGCTGAATTAATCTTTTAATGAGTATCTCCGAAATCTAGCTTTTCAAAACCGAAATACAACTGCAAATAGCTGTATTTTTAACCCCTTCATTTCCAGCACAGGCTTGATAGGCTAGCAGTCAAAGATGGGGCTTTTCTAGCCAGCCTGTGTGAAAAGTCACACTACTATTCCACCTGGTATTTTGGGGTCAGGGTACACCAGACTGTCTTCATCTGTATGTGGGTGAAGGGCTGCTCAAATCATAACTGGAGAAAGTAGAGGGAAGGGTTGTCCACGTGTCCCTGTCTTGTTAAGGGGGTGGAAGGCCAGAGCCCAAGGGCTTCACTGAGCAATTTTACAAAGTCAAGGGTATGTCTGAGAGTCCTGTCTCAAGGTTCTGGTTAAGGGACTTTTAACCAACATGCTTGTGCCTATCTCAGAACCCTACTATGGGGCTCCCACTGAAATGGTAACTGCCAGTTTCAGAGCCCAGTTAAGGACTTATATACTGAGACAGTTTAAAACAAATAGGTTTGATTTATTAAAGCGACAGAGAAGTTCAGAATTGCTGTTGAGAAATACACAAACTGTAAAAGGATAGTCAAGCTCAAGTTAAGAATTTCCAGGTAACATCCGACGCAGTCAGAGGTACAGGCCTGAGTTATAGCGCTATAGATAGTAGATATAAGAGGTATCCCAGACAGCGAAGGTGCAATTCTTCTCAAGAATGTGTCTCTGTCTTGGGTAGAGGAAGAGGAGCACAATCCCTCGACCGTCTCTGCTGGACTTTCAGTCTTCACCCCCCACTAGAGGTGTATCACCTTGGTGATTTTTATACCCTGATTCTGTCTGTCGCTGTCTTCTGAGTGACATTTAGCATGATTTGGGTGGAGAGTTGAGTAATGTAGTCAAGTATATTTAGCATGTATTCATTAACATATTTAGGGGTGTAAACTTTAATATTAATTTTGCTATTAATTAGGCAGAGGCCTCTGCTTGAACACTCCGGCCTTCAGGATTTGTTTGCATCTTATTGGTTTAGCCAAAAGAGGGCTGTCTGATCTTCACAAGACTCCCTCCTTCAGCCAGCTTAGTGCATCTCCAGCCCCAGAGAGAGCACAAGATCTCATGGTTGTAAACATCTCAACCTTTCTCCCAAAGAGCACTAAATGAGCTGTATTCCTGTCTCACAGCAAGCTAGGCCGGCAAGCTAGGCCTCTGTGCCACAGCCCAGCACTGACCAGGAGAGCTCATGGGCCCCATCCACCCATGGGCTGCAGCCCAGAGCCTGGCTGCGACACACCTTCTCCATCCCTGGCACCACACGGGCCAGGAACTCATCCTCTACATGTCCTCCCACCAAGATTTGAGGAGTTTCTTGCAGCAGGAAAGGGAATGCAGTGAAGAGCAGGGGGGCCTCCCTCACACTCTGCATCAGAGCCTACCGATATACATATTTTCCCCGGTTTTCTCATCATGTTTTCCCTCTAAGTAGCAGTGCTAAAATAAACTTGGTACAATATTTAATCATTCCAAAGGAAGCCACAGGTTGATGTGATATTTCAGTTGGTTATAATCCAAAAATCCACATGTATTTCTTCTAATATCTGCGTATTAGTGAACCCAGAATACCTCTGAGGCTTCATGGATTGTATTTTTTGTACTTTATATTTATATTGTATTATATATCACATATTATACATAAGATATATAATATACTATATATATAACATATCATATGTACATTATATAATTCATATATATCTTCCATAGAAAGGCATTCTAGTACAACGCTTATTAAAGGGAATACAATTACCTGAGAAATACTGAAATATTACCCTGATCATGAGGTCTCTGCAGAAGTGGGTTCTTCCGAAGGAATAAGCACATAAAAATATTATTTTAGGGTGAGTTTATGTAACATCACAGCTATCGATTAACTAATTTACTCTACCTGCTCAGGCAAACATTTTTTTTATGAGGTGTGAGATGTTGGGGTAATGCAGGACAGGTTCTGGCTAATGGGTAAGGCCTGAGAGTAATCCAAAGCCCACAGTAACTTTTACTTCCCTGAGGGTAATTCTGTCCTAAACGCTGGTTAAGCAAGATTCAGAGAGACTCCAGCTCCTCAACTGCCTGTAGGAGGCAAGTGGAGACAAAACTAGAAGTGTAATGTGCATCCAGATGGGCTTCAGCTGAATACGCTTTTGAAAAGCGTATCAAGGGAGGTATGGCTGGAAAATAGAACGGAATAAAGGGATTATGGGGAATGAGTGAATATTTAGAAAAGAAGAAAGACTCAAGGGCAAAGATGTTACAAATAAAAAGAGATTTCAACTTCAAAGAAACCCACAAAAATAAAATATGTAGGAAGCCAACCTGAAAATTCTGTTCACACCTGGGATGATTGATTTGTGAGACATTTCTAGCACCTCAGCTGTAGTTATCCGTTCCAACGGCTCATTTGAATTTCATAGAATTTATTTTGAATCCAAGAAGTGTATCACCACCTAACTGTGTGGCTGAAATTATATTTCAAGGCGTTGGGGCCTTCAATTCTGCAGGAGGTCAGTGTGGCTCAATCCGTTTAGCGCAGCATCACAGCTCATGACAGTGGAATTAAGGGTGTGCCAGCACTTCCATTACAAACCCCATTTTCAAGATTTAGACTTGTTGAGTGATTTAACAACACACTCTAACTAAACAGCAGTGCTGGGGAAAAAAAAATAAAAATCAATATTATAATTCAAAAAAGTAAGTAAAATGTACCCTTTGCTAATGAAAGCAGCGACAGCTGTGCTTTCTGGGGGAAAATGAATAGTGCCTAAACAACGGGCAAAACTTATACTAACTCCAACATATTCATATTTATAAATAGCACACCTAAATTTAACAGGATTGAAGCAGATGGAGGTAATGCATAAAAACACTAACATTTCTGCAGCCAGAATATTTGCAACAGCTAAAGAAAGAGGCTCCGAGATCTCGCTGTGCTTCATGTTCCTTTAAATGCTAATGGAAGTTGTTGTCTATGCACTTGCAGAAGAACTCAAAGTCTCCAAAGGAATTATATTATCTGCTTAAATATATATACTTTTTCTTTTTTTCTTTTTTTTTTTTTCCTTTTCCCAATAGAGAGCCGTTTAGGTCTGTGCCTAGATAAAAACAACAAAATGCCTCAAGATAGGGTGTTATTATGCAGAGTGCGTTGCTGTGTCTATGTCATAGTCCCTTTAGGTTTCAAAGCACCTAACCCCTAGAGATTTCACGAGAACTAAATTGTGGAGGTGCAAGTATTTGCATGAGAAATGCTGCTTTGGTGGGCAAGGGAAACTTGGTATTGACTAGCTTGGCATCGTACCGTTAAAAAAGTGAATAAATATTTGATATATATAAATAAATATCGTCCTAGAGATGCTAATCTTCCTGCATGGAAAGGTGTATAGCAAGGAAAATAGCAATGTAAAGCTCCATGGGAGCACTAACCCCCGGTCAAACTAGCAGTGGGCCTTGTGTTTTCATTTATTAATTAGGTGATACATGAACTATGGTAATGCAATTATACCCTAGTTTTGTTGTCACTGTCTTGCTTGCTTTAGTCTAGTTAGAAGAGGCACAAGCTAAAAACTTAATTTGTTTCAGGGAGTCCCAGCCAAACTTCTCTGAAAGTAAAGGTTTTCAGCCCTGACTGGAATCACATATTTGGTGGTCCTCCAGACACAGCTGTCCCTTGAAAGTCTTGTTACATGATTGTAACCACAGATTTGCTATGCAAGGCAGCTTCAGCTCTTCGTTAAATATACAACCTCAGCGGATGGTGCAGCGACGTACATGAGAGCAGATTTTGACTTATTTTCACTGCCTCTGCACTAGCAGCACATATAAATCTAGAAGCAAAATCTCTCCAAAGTGGGTGTGTTGTCTCAAGCCTTGCACAACTAAAAGCAGGTGAATTTCCATTCAGACCAAAAGATCTTTTTCCCAAATGCCTGCTTGATCATTTCTTCCAGCCTAAATGAAAGTTGCTAGAGCCTGAGTGAGTTCAAGCTGCTAGACCTGAGCAACACTGCATGAGGTCTTTTACAGTGCGCAGCTGGGAAAGGATTGATTTTGCATGTCAACAGCCAGCACAGAATATACCTAGAGAAGTCCCAAATACAGCTCATTTTGGAGGTACTCAATGCAGCAAGAGCTGATTTTCCCTAGCTCAGTGTGTCTGTCTCTACAATGGGATCTAAGCTGGTGAAAGATCTAAAGAACAAGTCTTATGAAGAGTGGCTGCAAGAACTGGGGTTGTTCAGAAAAGGAGGCTCAGGGGAGATCATCTCACTCTCAACAACTCTGACAGAAGGTTGGAGCCAGGTGGAGTTGGTCTCTTCTCTCAAGAGACAAGCAATAAGACAAGAAGAAACAGCCTCAGGTTGTGCCAGGGCAGGTTTAGGTTGGACATTAGGAAAAATTTCTTCGTGGAAAGGGTTGTCAAACCCTGGAACAGGCTGCCCAGGGCAGTGGTTCAATCACGTTTACAAGTCATGTAGATATGGTGCTGAGGAACATGGATTAGCAGCGGACTTGGTAGAGTTAAGTTAATTTTTGGACTTGATCCTAAAGGTCTTTTCCAACATAAATGATTCTATGATCCTATGATTCTATCTGTTATTATCACTGCAGAGAATTACAGGGGACAGACTTATAAAACCTGCTTTTTCAGCCATGGAACTTTTCCAGTAATTTTTAATTTAAGATTTTGAATTCAGTTCACATTCAAGCAAGAACACCAAAACAAACTTAATTTCTTTTTCCTAAATTCCACTTCTACCTGCTCACAATCTGTTGCACATTAGCTGGATACGATGCACATAATTATTATTCTCTTATTTTGACAAATTATTGGGAATGAAGATGGAATTTACAAAATATTTCTTTCATGAGAACGTAACATTTCTCTGTTTACCAGCAGTTAATTACCCAAAGTTCGCATTTAAACAGAATTTTATTTAATCCTACAAAACTGAAGAAAAATATGCAAATCAGTCCCCACAAAAGGCAGTTTTAAAATGGAAGAAATATCCACCTGCTACCAATTAAGTCTATATTTTTTCATAAGAAACTGGCGGTTGATTATACTAATTTTACCCTTGTGGTAATTGTCACTGATCTTCAGCATATTGTATGTGTCTTGCTCTTATGAATCCCATATCCCCTTCTGCCATAAATATTTCATAAAATATTCAAAGCTAGTCCACAGCCAAGTAATAACAAATGTCAAATGACACATTAGGAAGATTCATCGCTATTTTACGTAGGAATTTTATATAAAAGCCTAACTCATTTATTGTGGTCAGTGTTAAGGATTGATTTTAGCAAAGCAACGCTCAGCAATTAGTATCAGCACCTTTACTGCCAGCTTGTTATTAAGAGAGAATTAATAGAGATTACGCAAAGCGCTTGGTAGAAGACAGTGCACCCGATGGGCTGTTGAGTTGTGTGTGGGAGCCTAATTCAAGACTGCTCTAGTAAATGGAAAAATTCCTGTTGGTTTTGGTGGACTTTCCATCCATTTCTGTGCCTTTAATGAGTTTTCCAAGTCTCCATTCCTGAAGGCTATGATTCTTGTTTGCTGGTGTCCCCTTTATTGCTGTTAGCTTAAAGTCCTCCTTTCTCACTCTTTCCTTCTATAAAAAAAAAATTTTTTTTTTTTTTTTTTGCTAAAGCACAATTTCAGGCTTTCTTTGCTTTATAAATAATGAAAACAGGAAACAGCAGGAAAAAAATAGGCTCATGTTTCCCCAAATGTAAGTTTGTTGAACCTGAGTTGTGGCATCCAGCCCAAAAGAAAGTAGGTGTCTGTGCACATGTGCAGGCAATCAACAAAATGAGGATCAGGTGCAAAGCATAAATACAAATGACTTACCCTAAGATGGGTGGAGGGAGGGGAACAGCTTATGAAGGTGATTTCTTTAGCGTAGGTGAACTAAGATGGCATTATTGCTGAAGGTTTTGTTGATTGTGTGTTTGTGACGACAACTTCTTGATTACATGCTGAATGTCTCAAGACAAGCTTCTTTGGGGAGTGCTGACTGCAGGTATGAAGAATGAGTGAGGAAAAAGTGACAGCCAGAGTAAACCTGAAGAGTGGGTGCACATAGCACCAAAACTGGTGAATGTTTTCTGCTTCGGGCGTCTTTTTTTTTTTAAAAGATCTTTGTAGAATGATGTTGAAAGCAAATGTGAACATGGCTCAGAACTCCTGTTAAACAGGAACAGATGTGCATTTTTACAAATATATTCCTATTTGTAAATGTAACAAGATATTTTGGCCCGTAACTTCTGTAATTTTGCATAATTGTTTTCCCAAACATTTACTGCTCAGTGAACAGGAAGCAGTTTTGATCACAACAAAATTGCAAACACTTGGTTTGCTTCTGTGGGTTTTGCCTTTAGAAACCAGCAAACTTTCCAAGTACTTCTCCAGCCTTTTGCTCGCTGGCTGACTGGGTGGCTCCTTAGCTAGAAGCATGAGTGTCCAGCTGCACCCTGAAATTATTCTGAGAAGCGCTGGTAGTTTGAGGATGGTGGTTTGACTGACTGACACTTTTACAGTGAAGGGCCATCTGAGGAGCTGATTTATATGAAGCGTAAATGTCGTAGTGTTACAGCCTTGTCACTCTATAATTGCAAGTACAGCTCTCCTGTTTTATGTCGCCCTCTAACAGTGTGCTTCTCCCAGCTATGCCGTTATTAGATATGCCAGTATCAGGCTGATCTGGCAGCACTATCCCTCTCCAGTTTTGGTATTAATTCTTTCAGATGATGTTTTTGCTCGTGTGAGGCACACCGCTTTGCATAGAAGTTCGTACTAGTATTCCAACTAGTTATGTTCAATGCATTAAAAATGTTATTGCTGCTATGTCATATAAATCATGAATTAGGCTTCGTAATGCAAATGCTTTGAGTGGCATCCAGCATATCAAACGTCCTTACTGGGGATGTGGCAGCTCTAAGTGTGCACAGCCCTTGGGCACTGCATGCAGGACTGGGCATACAGGGAACCTTGGAGGGCTCCCACTGGGCTGCCTGACCTGCTGTGATCAGGACCACCAGTGCTTTCATGCACAGATTGGTCTCAAACATGTACACACAACTCTCTCTAAATTAAACAGTGACTGTAGTCATGCATCCAGTTGTCTCATAGGAGAAAATCAAGACTCATTTACTGACCAGCATTTACAGTTGCTAAATGTGAGAGGAAAACAAGCTCCCATATTTGCAGTTGAGGGGGTCTAATGCTTTTCACTTAAAGGTCCTGTTTTCTGTCCCTGTTAGCTTTGATGGATTTAAATCATTCCGGTTGACATTCTCTTGGCTGGATATTTGCTGCAGTTGCATATTCCCATTTTAGTAGTGTTTAATAAATATATTTTGGCTATTACTGGGCACGACTTTGGGAGATAAATAAGTACGACTCTGTGAAATGTTTTCCTGCATACTTTGGCAGAGAGAATTAGAATCTGGCAGCTAAATGTCACCTCAATCAAAAGTGTGCTTTTGTGCTCTCTCAAACATGTCTGGATTTTGTTTCTGAAAAAAAATCCTACCTCAGCCCACATAATATTTGTTAGTTTGGTGGGTAACTTTTGCTGATCTCACCTTATTTCATGATCTGACTGGGGAAATGGCCTTTCTGGAGCAGTAAATGATAAACAAAGCTCATGTAAATCATAATATATTGTTCTATGTCCCAAGAGGGGTGAGCTAAGCTAAAAGTGCCAAGCTCTGACATTTCTTAGTGCTTCAGTTCTTGACTTGACCACTTCTAATGCTAATACAATAGAGATTATTGTCATAAATTCTACCTGAGTGATAGAGCCAGTTTGTTTGCTAAGCTTTCTGTGTAGAATTTGAGTAGGAAAAAAATAGCCAGAAATAGCTTTTTTTTTCCTTCTCTGCCTCTGCACTCTGATAACAGGTTGCAGCTGCCCAGGACTTGAGGAAGGGGGGCAACCTTGAAGCCCTAAGGGACCTGAGCATCCTTCTGTAAAGCAAACTTATGGTAGGCTCAACTGGAAAATGCTTTTGCTGAGGGCATCATAGGGCAGTAGGGCTTTTTGGATACAAGTTATTCACTTAAAACAATGAAAATAATTTTTTTTTAAGATTTCTTGGGTAAACACACTGTGCTTTCTATTTCTGTGATAAATCAGTAGTTTGTTTATTTTGACTATAGCATGGAATAATGAAGTTCAGCTTGGCTTATAGAGCACATCTTTAGGCTTGAAATGTCTTAGCGATGCTTCAGAATGGCAAGGTGCTCTGGTCTGAGGTTTATTTCTCTTGTTTCTTTCTCTACCCCCTTTCTTCCTCCTCCCCGACAGAACTTCCCAATTTTTTCTTTTTACAGAAATAATGTCAATTTTCTGGCTATTTCTGGTACTTGCCTCTCAGCTCCCGTTCTCTGACCCCTGACAGGGTGATTTTTCTGATTTCCCTGTTGCCTTTGATTCACCTATTGTTCCAGCCTCCTGCAAGGCAAGAGAGACATTCAATAGACAATACTCTGGGAGGCATGAATTTCAAGCAGTTTTTCTTATGTGCCTGAGGGTGCATTGCACAGGGAACTATGTGGTACAAAGATATTGCTCTAGTTGTCCTTGCCTCATGGAGGCAGATTTTTCCTCCATAACGTCTCCAAATCTACAGGATGTGAATCATGGGCTTTTTATGTGAAAGGCAAGTGAAGGGTTTGGTCCAAGACAGCTCACTGGAGAACTTCATTCTCACTTCCAAACCGGTTTAGCTCAGTTTTTCTCTCCCCTTTTTGCTGCTGTCCCGTATGACGGGAATAAATAAGAGATTGCTCTGAGGGCTGAGCAGTGTGAGCAGCAGAGTGGCTGCTGTCTGAACTAACAAGTGCTTGAATGGTCTTGCAGAGCATCCCATCGCTGGAAACTGCCAAAAACCTGCTAATTTAAATAACCAGAGAAGTTATTTTGAGACTGTGAACCTCACTCCCCCAAGTGTTAAGGAGACCACAGGAATTAGCAGGCACTCAGCACCTCACAATCTGTCACCTGTTTCGGGACAGAGTGAGAAGCAGCACAAACTTTGTTTTTACAGTCAGTAGTTGCAGCTCTTTTACTTAATCATAATGATTAGCCATTTCAATCTACTGCTTAATTTAAACGCTAGACTGATTTCCACTTTAAAGCACTATTCAAAATCAACTTTCTAATTAGGTCTTTGGATACTTCTGGGTAAAAAAACCCCCAACAAAACAACAAAACCTCCAAACAACCAATGTTGAGACGTCTAGCAGATTTCTTCTAGGGATTAATGTTATTGCTGGTAAATTCCAGGCATACAGATGATGTTACAACCTCCTTGCTTTCTTCAGATGTGTGCTATTGATTGTTTCATCGATGACTGGTTCCGAGCTGAGTTTCATTATACTGCGCAGCAGAGGGTTGTTCGTGTTTTGTTGGCTAGGTTTGACCTGTGATTGCCCTATGATAAAGAGTGAAGAAACTGATTTAAAAATGAAAAAGCAGGAGCTCCTGAAATTTAAAAAGAGAATTGTTTACTTCTGCCACTCTTCAGAAGAGCCTAGTGAATAGATGTATGCTGCTCTGGCATGGTCTTGTTAACCTGCATTGGATTAGAGACTGGATAAAAAGGAAAGACTTCATTTTTAAATGGTTTTTAATAAATTAAGGGGTCTGAAAGAGGTAGCATCAGAAACCATTACTATCGGGGTACTGAGCCCATTCTCTCTGTTTATCTTGCCTGGTTACTAGCCCAGTACAAAATGCTATCACTTGTTGGTTCCAGCGTTCTCTCTGTACTGGGCAGCCCTCTCTGTGACTGTCTGTTCACTGGGATCAGCTCCCTTAGCTCAAAATGGGGCTATGGATGGGAAAGTTTGTACTGCTTGTGCCTATGCTCCCCTCCTTTGCTACTTACTTGTTCAGAAGTTACTGGACACATCCCTCACAGTCATGCAATTTTTAAAAGTGCAGATCTACTTGTAAATGAAAATTGACTTGAACATAATCATTTAAACTTCTACACTTACATTTTTCTTCTAAGCAGCTCTGATATTTCTTACAGCAAGACAAATAAATCAGAAGTATTTCATTCCATTAAGTTAAAAATATTATCAGCCTGGCAGTATTTTGAGGGATGCTGCATTATCTGACTTTTTACTTAAGTGGTGTTACAATGTCAGCAGAGTAGTTTTTAGAGAATTTCTCTTTACAGCACTCCAGCCTCTCATCTCAAAGTGACATTATAGACCACAGAGCAAGAAATTCATCAATATAAGTAGGCACCATTTTCTGAAAAGATAGTACCTGCTTTTACCTTGAGAACTTTTAATCATTCATCTCTCACATTCAAACTTGCTATCACTTAATTAATCTTCCCAGTTTCACTGAAACCTCAATGATTCCTGAGTAAATGCTGAAAGAAGGGCAGCTTTGATGTAATAGAAGGTGGCAGGCAATGCTACTGACTTCAGAAAATATTTGCAAGGTGCCTCTCAGGCAGCCGGGGCTGCAGCATTACGAGGCTTTCCCAAGGGGCTACTGCTGTCCTACAACAGGAGAGGCTGGTGCTGTGGTAACGGTGCAGCTCTGTGGGGAAAATGGGAGCAGCAAGAGTTTAATTATCCCCTGGAGTCACAATTGAGAGGAATAGCTGCTGATATGAATGGGGACAGCAGGACACAGAGGAGGACAGTTGCAGGCTTGTTCCCTCCCCTCTCGCCTCCTCTCGTTCTTTATAGTTTGAATTTGTACCTGAGCACCAGAATAACAGCATCTCCCGCATGCGTTGCTTTACTTTTTATTTGTTTTCGTATTTGTGGCTTTATTTGTGCTTATAGCAGTGGTTTTTTCAATACAATCTCCTGTAGCAAAGATATAAAAGGGATGATGGGTTGCAATGAAAACCCATTGCATTTAATGCGCTCAGTTAAATCAGTCGTGCTTTGCACAGTGTCGCTGCTATCAGGCACCATCGGCAACTTTCAGGAGAGGCGTGTGATAGGAGATGGCATCAGCCCATGGTCCTGTGGCTGGATCAGTTTAGGGGCTGTGCAGGGAAGTGGCACCGGGGCCAAGTTCAGTGCAGGACCAGGCCATCCTCTAGTCAAAGCGGGACTGTAGCTTTCAAACCCTTTCAGCTGAATGCTACAGTTCTGATGCTGTTGGGAGAGAGCAGGACACAAGGTGTGGGCTGTGCCTGTTCTGGAGGAAATGTGGAAATGGGCTTCCTACTGGACTCTAGTGGGCATGTTGCCTCCAGCTCATTAAATTTCAGCATGTTGAGTAGGTCCTGTGTTTGAATTTTCTTGTCCTCTTCACAATTTTATGTCCTCTTTCCCATCACTGGGGCGATTGCCCCAGCAACCCGATACAGTACATAAATAACTTTTTATTTTACACTTCTTTCTTTTCACACAATGACAAATACTTAAAAATTGCTGTTCGTGAAAGCAATGACTTCTTTGGAAGCAAGTTAGAGTACGGACACTGTCCAGCCGGGAGCTAAAAAAGGTCTATTTAGGCAGCAGTAGTGAAACAGTTGGTGGCTTCCAAAGAATTATTTCTTCACTTGTTAGTGGAATCCTTAATATCACGTATAACAACACTCATGCTGAACTACGAGTTATCTGAGACGAATCCTTTGTTTTCCTGCTTTTGGATTGCTTCTGCTGACCTACCAATTATCTGAGATAAATATTTTCTTTTTTTCCCCCTCCTCTTTGCATTGTATACTGGAGAACACCTTTTTGGATGTGAAGGTGTCATTTTTCCAGATCTCCTAGAGCACTTGGTCTTTTCTCAGGGTAATAAATGATTTTGCTAATTCTGTCTTCCTTTAGAGGGCAGCTTATAGACAGGTCTTCAAAGCAGGTTGAAGAGCTGGCAGAGGCTGCTTGGGGTTGAGCCCCTTACACCTTGCTGTTGAATCTGCCCCTTGATCTCATCTGGAATTGTACAGCCTGAGAACTATAGAAATTTACTGTTACCACAACCTGTTGCACACAAGGTGCCAGTCTTATTAAAATAACTCGCCATTTTAGCTGGCTTTGAAGCGTGCTCTTCTCAGTCTCCGAGGTCCTTGAGTTTCAGTCTATAGCACCCTAAACGGTTTCAGTTTTGTTGTATTATTTTTCTTTGGTTACTTTGTTCCCACAGCAGGGCAATTAATATCTCTTTGGAGACTGCTGCGGTCATTTTATGTGCCCCATTGTGGGTTGCCTTTGTAATTTTTCTTACCTTCAGGAGAGAAATGCCTGATCACTAAGAGTATGGGTAATATATAAATCATTAAATGAAATCAATGAGCATATCTAATAAAACCGAAGGACTCAGAGTATTGAAGTTGAAGTGAAGCTCCATGCAGTCTTGCAGGGAGAGAGGTTCTAAACAAAATTTGGTCTCTGTCAGTGCTTTGACTAGAAGGCACCTGGAGGAGCTGGAGTTTGCTTCTGGCAAGTCTCTAATCTCAAATATTCTTTCTTCTGTTTTAAACACAGCTCTGTACATTATATTATTACAACTCATTTAGGAGCAGCAGAGCTTTAGCACAGCAGAAATCTCCAGGAGATGTGCACAGACCATCTTCTTGAACTCAGATTCTGAAGTTGACCTTATAAAGTAATTTAACGAGTCCATCTTCTATCCAAGTCTCTTGCAGTTTTGAAGTTCTGCTCGGTTTGTATTTATTTGCGCTTTCCAGTCATATGGATGATAAATCTGCCAAATGAGGCAGTGGTCTGGCTAAAAACACCTCGTTTAATCTGAAGTATCCTTAGATCAAAGTGGTTTACATAGTCTAGGTACTGGTGCGAAACAGTGCTGTTGGTTTATTTTTAAAAAAAACTTGCCACAGGCATCTTATTTCTTGTTCAGAAGTCATCTGTAAACCTCTGAATATAATCTTTAAACCCTCATACAAAAATACAAATTTAAAAAAGGAAAATATTTTCTTTTTTTTTTGCTTGTCTTGCTGTGAGGAGTTATATTTTGGTCCCATTTTCTTTAATCTGGCTTGCCTATTCCTAAATTCAGGTCTTAATTTTGACATCTACACGCTCATTCCTGAACTTGAGGGACTATTTGTGTAAGTGCACAATCTTACTTTGTAAGCATTCTACATTTCAGCGTTATGATTTAGGTGCATAAAAAGTGAAAGGCTTTGCCTGCACTTAATCGAATTATTTTCCCCCCTCACATTAGGGGTGATTAGAAGTAACATCACTAAAGACTATGACAGCACACTGGTATAAAATCAGGGTAGGGGAAAAACTAGACTCACGCTCTTTTAAGGGATGATGCTCTGTCTCTAATTTTTGGTTAGTGTATTCAGAGTCATCTCGTGTTTCTGTGCAGCTTGAGCTTGGATAGGAGCCAAATTCAAACTGTACCTCTTCTGGCTTTGGGAAAATGTAAAGCGAGTGTACGCATTCATTAAGAAAGAACAGCCTTTCCTTGGGGAGAGATGGACCTGGACCACGCAGTGTTAAATGTCTGACCTGAATAGATGTGAATGTCAAGTCTACACCATGTTCACCTCGAGTCAAAAGTTTAATGCAAGGTGATGCCATTTATAGATTTTTTTCTTTAATTGAATCACTGTTGTATATAGCTGTCATTATGCACATGGGCAGGATATCCTTGATGTGACACCATATATAAAAGAACAGATTTAGGGAGGATTATTTGGAGTCCTTTTAGAGGGAGCAGTGAGAGTGGGGCTGCTCCACAAAGGCAGGGAATCCAGGAGCCAAGAGTGACCACATGTGGGTAGGGCCAGTGACCTTGCCAACCAGGGTGTAATCCCACAACACCAAGCCTGGGAAGCAGAACAGGATTGGGGACAGTGACAGGCTCTGTTGTGAGTCCAATGGTCATTAGAGAAATGAGGGGTGACAAATCAGGTGCAAGGTCAGTCTGGGAAGTCCAGGCAACAAATCACGAACAGCCAAGGACAGAGCTGAGCAGAGATAAAGGTCTGCTTAATGCACAGCTTCAGTGTTTCCCAACTTTTCCCAGTAATCTGGTGTGAAGGTAGGCAAAAGGCAGATCAATCAGAGCAGTAAGCACTGATGAGGGGAATAAGGAAAATGCATCAATTGAACAGTTTGGTTCTTGGCAAAGCATGTCAAGCCTAGAGATGGTGTCCTGGCACAGGACTGCTGTCCTGTCTGCTCTTTTTGGGGGGCAATTTTAAACTTTCATGGGTCTGAAACACCCCCCATAGCTACTACCATTCTATACATCTATTGTGCATGGGTTCGAGGCATCTCCTTTCCAGTGCTACAGCTCCCTTCACTACAGAGGGCTTTAGAAATGACACCGCTTAACCTTCTGTCAGTTTATCTTTGTTAGCGTGCCATAAATCCTGGGCTTTCCTTGGGATTCTCTTGATACATTTCACATTCTCTTGCTTTAAGCCAAGTGGTGCTCTGTTCTACCAGCAAAACATTGAAACATTGCTGAAGTCAATAGCTTTATGCTTGCTTTCTTTATTCTGCATATCTGAAATTCCCTACAGGCAAAAGACAAGGGGAGATGCTGTGCCCTGTGGTTCACAGCTGAGTACAAGCTGCTGCTTTTGAGCTGCAATGGCTCATCTCCAAAACACAATAAAACTGAAGGATAGCAAAAATAGGCAGATAATACATGTTTTAAGCATCTCTCTCATCATTTCTGCCTTTATCTTCAAATGTTGCTTTCCCTTTTGACCTTTGCTTCTTAACTGGACAGGGTAAAAAGTGTTTCTTTATCTTGAACACAGCTTATGAACACCCCCCAGTTTTTACTGGGTTGACTAAAAAAACCCCAACAAACTTTTCTGTGGCTTTTTTTTTTTTTTTTCCTTCTTCACTACCTGAAATTGTTTCCAACATCAAGCTGTTATTTCTTTTATAATATAGGGTTGGATTCAGCATCAATGGTACAGGTTCAAACCCCCAAACTTTTTCTCAGCTCAAGCAGCAAAGAAAGATGCCTTCGCAGTGCCCATAAAAATTCTCTCTAATGTCATGTATGTGTGAAGGATGGTGAAGACTCACATAGCACGAGCACCGGTGTCACCAGGGAAAATAAGCCTGTCGTTGCTAATGAACTAGAAGGAAGTGCTCTGAAAAAGAATCCAGATCAGCCCTAGGGCTGACAAGCTGCTTGAAGGAGAGAAGATTTTAAGAACCCAAGCAAACAAACTACTCTCCTAAGGCTGTAAGTGGAGGTGTTCCTCACAGTCCTGCCAGGTGCGTACCTGTCACCTCAGAAGCCCAAACACTTTGTCATCTAGTGAACAACAACTGCTCTGAAATGAAAAAAAAATAGTGATTTCTTTTCTTTTCTTTCCTTTTATTCCAGATGAGTTTTCTTTCTCTATAGATTTTTATAGTTTGCACAAAATGAGGGAACCGAGATACTACAGTTTAGAAGTGTCGATTGTTCTACCACCTTCCTTTTGTAAAAAAAAAAAGGGATTTCTGAGGTTGTTATCCTTAAGAAGAAATGAGACTTTTCATGATGTATTTGATATTACAAGGGAAATCTGATGTTAACTAAAGACATCATAGTACATCTTGAATAGAAGAGGTGAAGTGTATTTTGTGTATGCTTAGTGTGCAGCCAGAGATGCAGCAGAGAAGGAACCAGCCCTCCTTGGTTGCTCTAATTGCACGCAGGTTTAATCACATCTTTGATACCCCTGAACAATAGCAGTGAATAACTGCTGCCTTTTTTTTTTTTTCCAATGGACTCTATAGTTGACAGTTTTAGTATTAGAGCCTTCATACTGAAGGGAAATCAATATCTGAAGAGAAAGTGCTCAGTATATTCTGATCCTGTCCCTAGCTTTGATCAAAGAAGATCCCCAAGTAGTAGGAAAGCCTATTATTTTAAAATTAAGCTTCTTCTTTATAATTAAGGTTTTCATTTTCCTTGTCTTAATAGTTGAGGTGTGGTGGTTTGCTGGTTTTGTTCTTTTTCTTTTTTCCCTTTTTCCTCTGACACTTCCTGCAATCATTTAACAGTGGGAATTGGTCTCCAGTAATAGATCAGGAAGTATCCTGGGACACCTAGTTAGTCCCTTAGCAATGGGTAGTTTGTGAGGAGGAAATAATATGTTGATTTGTAGTTATAATTGAGGGAAATTGCTCAAGAGGATTCTGACAG
>WEIS01076568.1:0-18746 GCA_013389965.1 Todus mexicanus | reverse complement strand
CGGCCCAACGTCTGCCCGCCGCGGTTAGCCCAGGACGGCACCATTTCCTACCTGCTGTCTCGGGAGCCCCCGTCGCCCACGAGCTGGACGCTGTTTCCGGGCGGGAGAGCGGCCCCAGAGCCCACGGAGGAGCCCGTCTCCTACAGCGTCACCTGCTGCGATTTCACCCTGGTGGGCGGAAAGGCGAGTGGCCGCTGGCGGTGGGCAGCGCTTGGACCTGCCCGTGTTCCAGAGCTGCTGGAGCCTGGCCTGACGGGCCCTTGGAGCAGAGCTGCTCCCATCCATGTCTTCGTTTCTTATCCAATCTCAGGTGGTGAAGAACGAGTTGTTGCAAAAATACTACAAACACGGCGGGAAATTCCTCACCATGCTTCCAGATGGCACAGCGCAGTTATTGTATCCTTTGAGGGGCTCCTTTGCCTGTTACACCCCGGCCGTAACTCATTCTAAGTGTGTTCTTCTCTATCACCACAAAACCTGGCCCACCACTCGCACTCGCTTCCACAGCCCGAAAAAGCAGCGTGAACCCACTCACACAGCTCTAGGTCTGGAGTTTTCGGATCAGCCAGAGGGCAAAGTGCCCCGCGAGACACAAACCCCTGCGGCTTGGACACGCTCGGGTCACATTTTAGGGGCCTTTTTCCCCATGGGTTGTTTGACTTTTTTTCTGTGAGAATAAAACTTGCCCCCGTTTTCTGTGCTGCCACCCCAGCCGAGCAACTTGATCGCTTTGCTAGGCTTCAAAAATCATGACCCTTGCCCAAGAATTTGTCTTCAAAATGAATTTACGAAGTGTTTCTGCCTGGGTCATTGGTCAGACAACAACAAAAATGTACTCTGCATCCCTGGCTGCTCGTTTGCCAGCGTAGACAGGATCCTCCAGTGCAGGAGACGAGCACTGGCCGCATCCCAGGTCCTGCTGGCAGCTCCTTTAATGGGAGCTGGGCAGTACATCATCCACAGGAGCGCTCGGAAATAGTCAGTGTGCAGTGACAGAGCAGCAGCCAGACACGGAGGTTACGAACACCTTACCTGACGACAGCTATCCGTCTGGAAACCCGGCGATCATCGTTGTACGACATAAAAAGCAGCTCATTTGCATGGTACGGGAAGACAAGCCGAGGAACGCCAAAGTACAGGCGGTGTTCAAGTCCAGCGGCAGAAGCTGTTGCTATTACCCGAACGGAGCCGTGTGGTACGTTCACACCGGGCAGAGCGGTTCCGCTCGCCACCACGGATTTGAAATTTCAAAGGGTATTTTCAACAGCGTTTGAAAACCTAAAGACCAACAAACAGAGCAGCTCGTGGGCCCTGCTCCAGGCGTCTCCCAGAGGCGTGCGGCTGCCCCAGCCGCGCACCGAGACTGCAGTGAGATCCCAAACCAGCTGCGCCTCAGCCCCGTCCCTCTGGGGAACGAGGGGCACCGGTCGCAGGAGCTGCAGGACGCAGGGCTCTGACTTTCCTCTTTTCTAGGATCAACATCAACATCCAGGGAGGGCAGTATTTCGACCAAGCAGGCAGCCGGGTGAGAAGGTGGATGTGGCCCAACAGCTTTGTGTCATCGGGCCCCCACGTCCCGCTGAGCCCCATCTTCCTCTCCCTGAACCGGCACGTGGGGGTCAGGATCCTGGGCCAGGACAAGATCGTCATCTCCTTCCTCGCCATGGGGCAGCAAGCGAAATTCAGCGTGGGAACCAAAGTGCAGGTATTTCCCAAGCGCACGGGCAGCCCCCGTGAAGCCGCTCCCACGGAGGGAGCAGGGCAGCCAGGGAAGCTCTGGTCTGCAGGGAAGCGCACGCACTCATCCCATAGCCGCTGCTCCCCGTGCTGCCCCGTGGTCCTGCCCCCCAACCAGCGAGCAGTGGAGCTGCACCTGCGCTCGGTGCCGCGCAGCCGGGGGGCTCGGCAGCCCTGGCGCTCTGCGAGGGGCTGCAGAGAGCAGGGGGCACCCCCAGGCAGCTCCCCGGTGCCCCGGGCAGGTCCCCAAGGGTCAGCCTGGCTCCGCAGCCGGGAGGAGAGCTGCGATCCACAGGGGCAGGGCGCGGGGCAGCTGCCTGCCTTCCCTGGCTCCTGCCACAGGGACAGGTTTGTCTCCTGGAGAGCAGCTCCACCCCAAAGCCCCGTCCCACGCTGCTGTGGCTCTGCTGACACCGTCCACCTCCTCTCCCCAGCTCAGCGATGGTGACCGGCTGCCTCCCCCCACCCGGCTGGGCCAAGACGAGCTCCTGCTCCTTGCCTCCAGGGTGAGGATCCTGCAGCTCCTGGACAGGCTGCTCGGATGCTTGAACTTTCCTTCCAACGAGCAACGGGACAAAATCAAGCCTCCAGCCTACCTTGTCATACAGACCTTAAAGATCTTGCAGCTCTGCAGATCTCCTGACATAAGCGATGAGCTGTGCAGCTCAGTCACAGCCAAAGTAAAGCCTAGTGTGTGACCAGCTCACAACGAGCCCGAGATGCTTCCCGACGCTGCGGTGCCCGCTCCCTCAGCGAGGTTCCGCTGCAGCCCTGCCCTGTGGTGGAGCCGCCGCGGCCGCTCCGCACGGCGCCTCTCCTGGGGCCACCCCCGTGGGGCTGTGGGGCAGGGAGCGCCCGACCACGGCTCCTTGTGGGCCCACACTGGAGCACCTCTCGGCCACCGAGGCACCACGAGGGGCTCTACTCGGGGCTGAGCAAACCCGAGCTCGGTACCGGCGCGTTGCTCCTGAGCATCCTCCCTTGGCTGTGGGCAGAACCCAGCCCAGGCTGACCCGTGCATGTGGCACAGAGAGAGAATCAAACCGAGCCCAGGCAATAGGTGAGCGGGGTCTTCCCACCCCCGTTTTTAAATCTCAGCAGCACCGAGCACAGGGCGAGAGCCAAAGGCTGCGACTCTAACATCAGCCAGGACAACACGTGGGTCTCTGGGCTCCCCGCCGCCCCAGCCATGCCGGCTGCCAGATCCTCCTCCACAGAAAACCTTCAGGAGCAGTGACCACCAGCGAGCACAGCGGGAGGGAGGGCCCAGGCAGCCCCGTGCTGAGGGTCTCTGCAGGCTGGAGGAGAAGCAGCGTGTACCCGTCGGGGGCCTGTCCCCCGGCTGCTGTGGGAGGCGGGTTCCAGGCTCAGGACACCTGAGCCCAGCTGGGCTCGGGCTTGACTTGAGGAATCCTGCCCCAAGTTCAGCCCAGAACAAGTTCTCCTGATTAAAGCAGCACAAGGACCAAGTGCTGGTGTCGGCTGGATCGCAGGCAGCCTGGCAGGTGCTGCTGATGACCATCAAGCCCATCGAAACAAGCCTGCTCTGTGCACCCTACAGCCCAGAGCCGTCACAGACGCGACCAAACCACTGCCGGCCTGCGCCTCCCACACACAACCCTTCTGGTGCCCTTAGGGGACACCAGCGAAGGTTCTCACTCGCCAAACTCTGAGTACCAAGGAACCACCCTGCAGAGATGAGGGAGGGAGGGAGGGAGGGCATGCTGGGGGCAGCCGGCAGGTCGTGGGCGACTGTTGCCGGGGTGATGCTGTGAACAGCTCACGGAAAATCCCAGCCTACCACGTATTTGGTTTCTGTCTAATTTGCCTGAAGCGCATCGTTAACGAGAACTGAAAACTCTGTCCATGCGAGACGGTTTTGGTCAATCCACCCCAGAAGAGAAGGCACCGATTACCTGAAGAGGCGATTCCATCGCCCTCAGAGCAGCCTCGAGGCCAGTCCAATGGTGGCGGTGAGCAACACCTTGGCAAGAACTGGCACCAGCTCTTCTCTGGGCTGGGCGGGCAGAGCTCCCAATACCTGAAACGTTTCTGACATCGGTGCCCAGAGCCTCGGGGAGGGCCAAAGACAATCCCCTCCGCCCATGGCAGCTGCCTTCAGCACAGCTCTGCAGATCCCTCCCCACCCCAGTCACCGTCCCAACAACCTCCCTCCCCATTCAGGGAGGATCCAGGAAGCTCTGGCCGATTTCACAAGGGGTGTGAGACGCTGCAGCTCGGACAGGGACAGAGAACAGCGCAGGAGGCAGGCGCTGCCGGCACCGAGCCTCCTGCCCTGCCCCCAGCCCGGGAGGTGCAATGGTGAGGAGGAACCCGCGGCTCCCACCGGCTCCGCGAGGAGAAACCTGCCGCTCGCGCCGTCTCCAGGAGCCACCTGAGGAAAGCCCCAGCCCCGTGAGAGAAGAGCGTTCGAGCCTCGGCTTTACGCCATCAATCCTCCCCCGGCACCTGACCTCCCACCGCCGGTGCCCGAAGGAGAAGGCAAAGCTCTGCGTGCTCCTCGCAGCACACGGAGCCTGTCCGGGGCTCAAGCAAGACAAACACCATTAGTGACTTTGGAAAGTAGGCTTTTTATGCACTTTTTTCAGTTGCAATTCCAAGAATACCCATCAGTGACTCAAGCAAGGTACTTCACACAGTAAATGAGAACTCCTTAGTTAAATTAACTCCCTTGGGCCCCGCGTAGGACAGCAGAGAGGCCCCGCGGCCCGCCTCTTCGGAAGGGTGAGGGAGAAGCCTCTGCACTGGCCAACGCAATTCAAAGAGCAGCTGATCTTTACTTTTACTGAAGTCACAAAATGATGTAACTACTCTGCATATAATTGTTTATATAATTTAGTATATAACGCGCTGTTCGACTCTGCCATATATTTTGAAAAATATACAAACCTGCTTTCACCACGTTAGAGATATTTGATAGACAGCTGTCAATTACCTAGGACAACATCAGACACTCCTATAACTTCATTTTAAACTACAAAAAGAACATAAATTCATATAAAATACAACAGATTAAACAAACTTGGTTTTTCCCGAGGAAAAATTAGGTATCAACTCAATCTGCCATCGTGTGAAACATGAATATAAAATAAGTTACCATTAGTAATGCCTGCATTGTTGAGCTGTGGACTGGTCGAATGGAATCTTAAAAAAACTATACAGTATTATTGCACTCCATGACTGTGCAGCGTCGGGAACCGGCCAGCACCGAAAGCGCTCTTCCATTAAGCTTTTTTTCAGGAGGCACAACGTGGCTGCGAGAGAAGCATCCAGCCTGCACCAACAGCGAGCTGTCTTCAGTGCAGGCCTTCATGGGTCCGAGCCACGCGGCCTGGGGGAACCGCCACTTAATGCCTGCCAACGGAGACACACGTTAGAGACGGCAGCGACCCCCGCCTCGCTACAGCCGGTAGCCACCCCCGCCACATTGCTTTACAGCCGGCAGTGACCCCCGTCTCACTACAGCCGACAGCCACCCCCGTGTTCCACAAGCAAGGCACCGCCAGAGCAGAGCCGTGACCTGGGGAGAACAGCCAGCCAGCACACTCTGGGTGACACAACCCCACCTCCAAGCGCTGTCTCTGGGGGTCATACCTCCCCACGAGCTGTTGTGTGGCTGTTTCAGTCTGGGCGGCTGCCTACAAGATGCCATCCGAATGACACCACAACAACGCGAATTTACGTGGGACCGGTTTGTTCTAAACCAGTTGCGCATGGATGGGAACCCTCTGCTCCCAACAGCCAAGGAGCGCTTGCGGAAGGTTCAAACGCTTCAGAGGAAAACCTTCTACCTTCTCGGGTGAGCAGGCTACAAGTTACACTGAAATCCTCTGCACCATTCTAAGGCATGCGATGCTGTGTGTTTTCTCTGCACTAACTGCAGGCCCTCTGCACACAGGAACATCTCCCCCCGCCCAGAGGAACACCAACTCCAGCTCTGAAACGGGCAGAACAACTCCCAACCCCAAACCTCCCACCAAAACTGCGCCTGTCCAACCACACGGGTCAGTGCAGAGTCACAGGGGCTCCAGTAAAACCCTTTTAAATGAACAAACACACGATTGCCACGCACGGTGAGCCAACGGACAGCTGGGGACGGGAAGAAGACTTACAAGAAGTTTCAGTGCTGATAGATGGGGCTATGATCGATGATGAGGCATTGACTCCATGTGCACATTGAGCTTCATTTCGTTATCAAGGATTTGTACAAGCTGCTGCATGGAAGGGAGGTGGCCAGACTCTAGCTTAGACCACACCGGAACATCTACAACAAAACACACGGCGGGGAGAAAAGCACGGTTACGCTGACCAAGTCAGCAAGCCCGCTGGGCTGGCTGGAACACGGGATTTCAAAGCTCCAGGCAGCTAGGCAAGCTGGTACTATTTTATACTGAGGAAAACATCTGGATCAACAACGCTTCAAACCTCCGGGTATGCTAAACCCCAGCCCAACAGGAGAACGAGGGGCCTCGCACTTCCGTTTAGGAGCGCATCGTATGGATCCGGGGGTTCAGCGTATCCACGGGCACAACGGCTGAAAACAGGTCAGCAAGTGGCAGAACAGCACCCCAAGGTTCCAAACCATCACCAGTTCTTTGCCATTTGTTGGGCAGCGTGAGATGAAGACCCACATCTAAGGCCGACCTAGAGCTTGAAAAATTCTGGGGTCCATCATGCTTACATAACCTTTAAAACTATAAAATTATTTGAAGAAGGTCCACAGACTCTTAACCCGGAGAACTGCTGTCCAGGGGTACTGAAAATGGATTCCCTAGGACTCCGAAGCTAAACCACATCTCAAACCTGGATAGGAGAGCACCAAATTAACTGGAGAGTAGCTCCCCTGGTTGTTCGTTTCTACTTAATGCACACCCCAGGCAAAGAAAGGTGATAATAGTTACTCCAAGCGACTGAGCACTCCTCTACATTACCTGTTCTAAAGTACACGTAGCCGACAGCTGCATAACCTGCCTTAGAAGGCTGCTCTGATCTTTGTCATTCACTGTGATATGTGACACATGAATTTTCAAAACGGACAGCAATTGCCAGGTAACATCGCATTCTGAAACACCCCCCATCCCACACCAACACCCCTTGTCCTCCCAGCACAACCGCTCTCACCAGCCGGGGCTCACACATGCAACACAACGAGATTCCCTGTGACGGGAAGGTCTGGGCTCACCGTTCAGGGTGATTTCGAATGCGCCCGTGGACATGCACTGGTTCTCAATCATGTTGCTCAGGAAGAAGACCATCATACACGCATAAACCTAGAAGAGAACAGAGAGAACCCCCAAGGCTTCAGCCGCGAGCCACGGCTTATTTTCGTCGCACTTCACTAGTGCTGGAAGTTTACTGGTGTCTCTGAACTCTTCAAGCAACCTTCCAATCGCACAGACATCTTTCTTTCATCCCCTCTGTAAGCAGATTGTGCACAGCGCCTTCCCTGGACAGGCATATTTGGCCCATTTAATGAAATGGGATCTGCTACAGCTCCTGCACGCTCACACCGACTGGGGACAGAGACCCCGGGCACTGGGATCTGTCCACCAATTAAATATATAAAGGTTAATAAACTTACCAATTGCTTTTGCTTAGTAGAATAAATCTGAAATAAGGTTACTGCAAGTCAGAGCACAGCATTAATCTGCCAGGTCTGACTCACAGGGATGCTCATCCCGTAAGGCACAGTCTGTCGTGCCCCAGTATGCGCTGCAGAAACACCCACAAAATTTCAACATTGTTTCTGTAACCAGCGCCTAATTGCTGCCTAAGCGATCAGAAATCTGCAGAACAGTCATGAAACAATGGAAAAGGGAAGCTGGAATTTTAGCACCAGTGATACGGGATCAAAACTCAACTCGAGCTCTAAAAAATAAAATCATCTTTTCTCGTTTAAGCTCAGCTGGGCCCCTGCAGCGTCACTGGCTTGGGCAGAGAGATGCTGAGAATCGGATCCGGGTCTGACCAACACAAAGCGCTGCTACTAAAAGTAATGACCCTGCTGTAAAGCTCTCAGGTGCGCTGAGTCACAGAAACCCAGAGGTGCAGCTCAGGCTGCAGCGTGTGGAAGTTCACTCGCTGACAGTTGTGAGGTATCCCCCGAGCGCCGCCACGAAGCCGTTCCAAACCTGCTCTTTCGAAACAGGAGAACAAAGTTCGCTGCTTACCTTGTTTTCCTGGCCCCACTGCCAGATGCTCGGAGCTTGCATGCCAAAGAAAGCGAATGGATCCTTGCCAACGATTATTAAGCCTATTAATACTAGTTTGAAGACAGAGAGGAAGGATGCTATGTGCCTGGGGAGAGACAGGAGAAGGTTCAGTTACTGCTTCGCCACTACCCAGCTGTGACTCACCCAGTTAGAGGCGTTTGGGCAGCGTACAACGAAGTGTTGCAGAGGGAATACAAAGCTGCCCAGGTAAGTTTATCTCGCCGCCAAGAGCCGCGGCCCAGAGCAGAACAGCCGCACGCGCTCACGAAGCGGGCGGGCGTGCTCGGGAGGACGCGGCTCCAGCCACCACGCACACAGCTTCAGTCACGCTCTCAGGCAGACCTCAAACAGCAATTTGCTTTCAACTGAGATGTGTCCAAACGAGGCAATACATTCTGTTTCTTGAAGGAGTTGTTCCACATCACAGAGACACGTTTTAACTGGAAGGTGCTACTTCCTCATCGAGCATTTTCCCAGCAGAGGCAGAAAATCCTACAGCTTTTTGTAAGAATTAAACTTCAGCCAGAGAGCAAATTGACACTGAGGCAGCAGCTCCATCTTGTCGCGTTCTTACCACTGCAATTATTACAGTAATTAGGTCAAGAAGTGGTTCAGGAGCCTCCACAGCGACTGCAGCATCACTCTCTGGCAGGTACACAATGGTTTAAACAACAGGAACTGAGCTACTTTCGGTTTATCTTCCTCCGAATGTCTCTGGTGCTCCCCCGCCCCCTGCCCGTAATTAAGGCCGTCCCGATTGTCTCTCCCCTGCCTCAGATGTTAAAGATGAACTCTTCCCTCCTCTGCACCCTGAACCTCTCGCAGGAATTCCTTGCTGAGTGTGGAACCCTGAGCAACAAGCGTGAAATTACACCCAGACAGAGCAGAAAGAGAAGCTGCAGCAATTCCCCGTGGGGTAAAAGTTCATTCTCTAATTTCCTTTCGACTGGAACGCGAGAGGCCTCATCACACACATCTCCACATGCACGTGGAGAACTACGGTGGGTGGCTGCAACGGAGCCGACAGCTGAGCTTGTCTGTGCTCATAACGGGAAAGGACCCTCACGTTTCCCTTTCCGGCATTATTCAAGCAGGAGTTCCCCAAGCTGAGCACACACACCGGGCAGCAGGCGCGCGCTGCCGGCCATTCGCTTACCTATATATAGGTTGAGGAAGGTAGTTCTCCCCTTCGATCCGGATGTCTGGGTACCGCTGGCTGATAACCCGCATGTACTCCTCAAACACCCGCCTGTAGCCTCAGGAGACACTGAACACAGACAGGGGCCGTCACTGAGACTGCAGGGCCGCACGAGAACGTCGCTGCCAGACCAGCAACGCCGGTGCTCAGAGAGCTCCCTGCCCGCTGGGTTTAAAACAAATCCACAATTCCTCAGGCCAAATAACAACAATGGCCTGAACCAAGGAACACACCAGCTGCACACGTCCAAAGCGCCAACGGCGGCTGGACCCCGGGGGTTACCTGAACTGCTTTGCACCCACCGGCACAGGCACAGCGTTTTATTATCTCCCTCCTGACGAGCCGCTAAGCCAGCCAGCCCAGGCAGGGCCTTGCTGCGGCCAGCAAAGCCCAAACCCTCCCCAAAACGCCGCTTTAAATCCTCCCCAGTTAAACCTGGCTCCTCCTGGGGCTGCCCAGGGGCAGGTACCGCCGCTCTCGGTGCTCTGTGTCAGAACGAGCAGAGGAACCAGGGCAGGCAAACACCGCAGCGCTGCACTGGGGCTGGGCTGTACCTGCGACGAGACCCGCCCGGCCCTGACCCCTCCGTACCGCCCCGGACCCCTCTGTACCGCGCACCCAGGCCCGGCCCGAGCCCCGGGGCAGAGGCGGCTCCGGGCGGGGCCTCTCCGGGGCAGGGTCCGTGAAGCGCCGCCCCGGGCCCGGCTCGGCCGCCNCCGCCCCCCGGCTCCAGCCACGCCCCCGCCCGCTGCCGAGGTAGAGCGGTATATACGGGTACTCCCCCTCTATAACGCTCCACCTGTTTATACCATCCTCTCCCCTTCTATACCGCCCTACCCGTTCATAACGCGCGCTCCCCCTCTATACTGCGCTATCCCCTTCTATACCGTGGACCCAGTCCCTGCCCGAGCCCCGGGGCAGCGGCGGTTCCCATTGGGGCCTCTCCGGGGCAGGGCCCGTGAAGCGCCTCACGCCCTCCCCGTGCTCCGGGTTCAGCGGCCACAAAAAGGGAAATGAACAGTAAAAATCCGCCCTGGCAGCGGCGACAGCTCCGCTCAGCCCCAGCCTCCCTGCTGCAAAAACTCCGCCCTTCTCCAGAAGAACAGCAATACTGGTTGTTATTATTAAATGCTCTTTATTTTCATCCGCACCCCATTATTGCCTGAAGATCGCGTCTCTTTCAAGACAACAAAGCTCTCAGTGTCCCCCCGGCTCCCACCCGACAGGCTGCCCCTGCTTCCAGGAGCAGGAGCGCGTTCGCTCTGAGCAGCAGCAGAACCCGCTGCCGGGACACTCGTTAGTGCTGCACAAACCTTCAGGAAAGCTTCTCACCAGGTCTGTGCACTTGTGTCCTCAGCCACTTGCTGAAACGTTTTATTATGTTCGAGTTAATACAGACTATGTTTTACACCAGCTTTGTGCTGCGTTGGATTCCTGTGAAGCTTTAAACACCCAGCTCGAGGTCTTCCAGCTCCTGCAGCAGAGCGGTTTCTTTCTGAATCTTCTCCAGCTGGAACACAAAGAAGCACAGGATGTCACAGAGGGAGCTCGCGATAAAGCAAAACTTGCACGAGCTGCAGGCATTGGATCAGTACCTGATTCTTCTCCANCTGAGGACTGCGTGGGTTCCTTGCTCGCCTCAGCTTTGGCCTCCTGGAGACAAATAAAACAAACGTGTTATCGAGTAAATGCTGGTGATTACAAAAGGGACTGAAAAGCGTCTTTATCCGCTTGAAGGGATCCCTTTAACATCTCTTCTCTCGCTAGTTTGCTGGCACCCAAAATCTGGAAGTGACTTCTGCTGATGTATTCCATTGCCTATGTATATATATTTTTATATATATATATGCTTTCCACAAAAAAGAGTTATCTGTAACAACTCAGGTACTGTTTCTTGTTCAATTTCCACTTCAAGACACCGACCATAGCAGCAGAGGGCAACATCCATAACAAGGACAAGACAAACACACACAAATGTTTTATAGAGCGGACTGATGGGTCGTTGTCTCTGAAGTAAAAGCGAGGCCTCCAAACCAGTGCAAGAAATTAGAGAAATCTTATGTAAAGAAGTTACTGCTTCAGAAGCTTGGAGGAATTGGCAGGCTATTACCAAAGGCTGTTTGTTATTTACCAAGCCGGAGAGCAGCGAGCAGAGGTCACCCAGCACGGGCGGTCGTCGGCCTCAGCCCTGACCTGCCAGGGGGACACCAAGCAGCAAGTCCCCCCTTACCTCTCACCGAACCCTAAAAACCCGCGTGGATCGTCTGAAGGTGAACAGTCAGAGCTACCTCGCCTTGACACTGACTCCAGCTGACAGTCACAGCAAAAAAACCAACCCTCTTGCACCCGCTTCGTTCCGATGGACCCTGCCGCCCTCCCCAGGCTCCGCAGGTGCGGGATCTGCAGGGCGCCCGGTGCAACCAGCGCTCGCTGCTCCGAGACTCGGCAGCACCGCCTGTGAAAACCAGTCCCCGCCACCCTCGGGACAACTGCTTCTGCAGTACCTGTTTAGCAGCTTTCTTCGCCTCATGCTTTCTCTGGTTTTTGAGAGCTGTTTTAGAGAGCGGCTTATCGCTGCTTCCCGACTGTGGCTTCATGTTCTGAGGTGGCTCGTCCTCGTGCTGCAGGATATTCAAAATTAACAGTTACTAACCCCGTATTCCGCGGGGGCAGCTGTGTTGGTACAAAAAACCACAACAGTGAACACCCAAAACAACTTGGGACAACAGCATAAGCAAAGACGAACCATAAAAGAAGAGGAAGAAATAACAATATAAGAAATACAAGAAATAAAAATAGAAGTATGTGCCTTTTCTCATCCATTCTCAAGTTTGGATGGGACTACCCTGTACGTCCTAAAGATTTCACAGATTTCTGATAAAATAAAATCCTCATGTTTTCCATCTCGGGGAAGTAAAAATTAAAGAGGCGTAAATCAGCGCAGAATGACTGAAACTTGGCATTGTGCTTTTGTTGACAACTTCAACTCAAACTCCGAGTGACTGCTGCTAGGAGGGAGATGGGGGGTCCTTGGGTGAGTTACTGAGGTTTAAGATAACTCTTAATTGAAGAGCTCATTTGTTTCAATGAGTAACAAGAAGATCTCTTGCTCACAAAGAGAATTACTTTATTTAATGCGTCTTTTCTTGCTCATAGTTTGCAAAATCAGACGTTACCACGATTAACAGATTCCTCACGAGCTGAGCAGCACTCTTTCCTTCAAGAGCACAAGGCTCAAAATCGAAGCTCTCTGAGACTCAAACACCACGGGTGCAATTGTTAAATGTAATTAGTTACTGCTCAGCCTACTCTGAAACCTCGCAGAAAAGAAACGCATTAGACAAGTAGGTCACTCTGCTGAAACCTGCTCAAGCTGCACCCGACTCGCTGACCGCCAAACCTGCTTTTAGGCAAGAACACCTACCTAAGAAACAAAGCCAGCAGCTGCTGGGAGGGCAGTCTGTGCGCCTGTCTAGCTGGGTTTAGACTGGTAAGTCGGGTCAGCCACATCGGGGCTTTCTATCTTAACTAGAGTACCCACCTTCCCCGCAGGCCAAATTTACAGTTTGTTGTTCCGAGCACATTGTAGAGAGCGTATTTAAAGTCTGCTAATGACTTGGTAAAAGGCGAGTATTTGGACCAAAAAGATTCCGTTTTCTAGCAGGCAAAGCGCAAGAGGATTATCCAGGAAACCTCTCAAAAGCCCCACAACGCTGCTGTCGGCCCGACTGCTCTTCTAACTTCTCAGTAACTACAGGCAGGCAAAGCACTGGAAGGGAACAACTCGGTTCAGCTCTGAAGCTGCCTACTTACGAGCTTGGAGCTTGTCACAGGTTTGTTCCGCAGGGCCGGAGGCCTGTACGCTTGGGCAGGCTTTGGCTCAGCGCCGGGCAGCTCGCTTGGAACCGCCTGGTATTTCACTGCCTTCGCCGGGAACACGCCGTCCAGGCAGGGCTGCCAGGAGACCTGCCACATCTCTTCGTTGGACGGCACTTCGTAGCTGTGCAGGAGCGAGCCGGTGTAGTGCCATATCTTGTAGCCGTTACTGACTCGCAGCCGGGGAGCACACGTAGCTGTCACGATATGCTCCCCGTCAGGACACCAAGCGAAGTACGTGGAATCCGAGGCTACTGGTTTGGAAATGAGTTTGTAGTTTTTAACGTCCCACACTTCCATCTGTCCCCTGAGATTCCCAAATCCCGCCAGCACTAGGATGTGTCCGTGGGGGCTGTAGTAGGCAGCATTGCGAGGACCGGTTCCAAAATCAAACACAGGGTCACATTTCAGGTTAAAAACTGTGGCTTTGGCAGGCATAAAACCATACACAACACAAAACTCGACAGAATTGGGGTTCCAAACAACATCATAAATAGGACCATTTTTTGCTAAAAGGAAAAGGAAAATATGGAGCTGTTGTTAGGAGATTGTATCTTTCCAGCGCAAGCAAAAACAAAATCAATAGCGATTCTCAACTTCACGCTTTGCTCAAGAGCTGTGATCTAATCACTGGCAGTGAAAACGAGTTCTGCTAATAAAAGAGGCAGAAACAACACTTTATCTTCTGAAATTCTAGTTAAGGTTTGCAACAATAACTGCAGCCATTCCAAATTACCTCTGTGGGGTCACCATCAGCACTTTAACAGTAAGCATATTTTTTTCAAGTAAAAAAATTCCTTTTTTTTTTTCCTCGTTATTCAAGTAAGATCTCTCAGCACCTCCTCAAACAGTCCCACTGGAAACCTGCAAAAACAGGAGTTTTATACCAGCTGGATACTAGCTCCTCTTCTTTAAAGCTAAGAAATATTGCCGAGATCAGCTTTGTAGAGCTAAGAAATAGCAATCGAAGTTATCTTAGATCAAGCTCGCACACGGCATTTCGCAAGGCAGATTTTAGAGTGAGAGCGCGCACAAAAGATGTTTTTTTACATATAACGATTAAAACTTGATATTGTTAGAAGCTATTCTGTGGGTTAGAACATCAGGAGATATCGAAGAATGATGAATTAATGGTGGAAACCCATGTATAATGCACGGGGTAAATAAAAACCATTGGTCACTACCTGTCACAATCTGGGTATCTTCGCCTGTATTTCAGATAGATACCAAGGGCTTTATTGACGATTCTTAAACGCAGACGTTGACCCAAAATATCAAACTGACTTAAACTGTTCACTCCGGTTGTTATTCTAAGGCCTCATTATCTTTAGGAATTAGGCTGTGCAGTCCCACCCTCTGTGTGCTTCCCCCTTTAGAACTTCTTAGATGACATTAACCAAATGCAACTGCAGCGGCCTGACAGAAAACCAAGTTTCTGCCCGTTCCGTGACAGTCAGCAGCTGGAGAGACGAGGGCAGCTTTAGATGGGCTCCAGCAGCCAAGGCAAAGGCTGCAGCCGCCCCCAGAGAGATTCCAGATGCCGAGTTATAATTCTGATTACAGACTTCCAGATCAAACAAGACACTGGAATTATGAACATCCACTTGCTTCTCCTCAACATCTCGTTTTTATGTTGTAGAACACTTTCCATTTTACAATACAAAATAAAAGGCTTCTGTTTTCCGATACACTTGAAAAAACTGCTCTCGCTCTGCCCCGGTTCCTTGAGTAACATCATCAGCTGCGCGTCTGGAAGAGCAGGTAGGATTATCCTGTTTGGTAACACACCGTCCTGCCCGTTTCAGATTCGCAGACACTAAGCTGGCGCCACTGTCCAGGTGTTTCCTTAGTAAACACGCACAAAGAAACCCCTCCTACAGTGAACAAAAGCTGGCGAAACAGCAATTCCCACTATCGAGAACTGTAACACAAGGGAAAAATGCCCGAGGGCTACTCACGCAGCTGCACGACCGCGCTTTCCCCGTTGGTTGCGATGTAGTGCAGCGTCTGCTCTCCGTAGTACGAGGCGCCTGTTTTATCCACTTCTGTGCTGGCTATTACCAGCACAGCGGTGGCTAACGGGAGAGCAGAACACACACAGTTATTGCAGATTCTATATTCCACAAACCGCCATCAACAAAGAGAAATGAACTCGATCATGAATTCTAGTCAGCTACTTCTGTCACAGTGCTGTTACCGTTCTCTTCCGAACTGAATTTTTCTAAACGTTAACCCAAACAGAATGAGTATCTTCCTTTCTCAGGTGAAAAGCATGAGCTAAATCTATTCATTCACTGCTGAATTACGAGAAAGTGAATACAAAATTAGATTTGGATGTGCTACACAACTGCAAAATTTACCGACGTGTAGAATATTCTCAATTATAACGTACAACATCATGGAAGTCAACACAAGAAAGGTACGAGTACCTCAGGGTACTCGGAATCGTACCCTCACCACCACATTAACATTCAAGGCACTCTTCAGCATTTACCTGCACGTGCAAATTAAATGCAAGACCACACGGTAAGCAAAGCAATTAAATCTGAAACGGGTAGATTACTAAAGGTTAATCATACAGCTGCTATACCTTTCTTGTTCCACAGCATTGTCACCTTGTCAGATTTAAAGAAACTTTTATTGGCTAGCGCAGACTGCGGGCCGCCGAAGTTGGGGTACTGATAGAGCCTGACGAAGGACGGCGCGCCTTTGCTGCCCGGAACGTACACAGCCACCTGCAACAGAGCCACGAGACCTCACCGCAGGCACGTTCTCAGGAGCACAGGGTCCATTCACCGCTAGGCATGTTGTACTGAAATCACAGTAATTCCCTGAAGGGAAACACCACCAGAAGTACCTTGGTTGGCTGCGCTCCCGGAGACAAGACGAAGTCGTTAACCTTCTGCAAATGCAGTTTGTTTGCAATAGTATCTGAAAGAGTGGCCAGAGATGCGATGCCGTTAGTGAGAAACCGCGTTAGCCTACCGACACCGCCTCACGGGTCTGCACCACGGATAGCAAAGAACAGCACGTACGATGATAAAGGATTTCTGTCACTCCGCAAACAACCGTTACCTTCCCATCTCATCACGTTTTTATTTACAACCGATAACACGCATCATGACACCGGGCCAGGGGCTCTCCCCTCGCAGCTTCCCTGGGTGACTACCCCGATAGGAAGTGTTCAGAAAGGTCTGTTCTGGGCTGAACACTCCCTGAACGCCACTGTGCTCCCCGCCAGCAGTTTTCATGTATTCCTTTAAATTTTTGTTCCAATTCATTTTTATATTCCTCCCTTTTTCTTCCCCTTCCCCTTTCCCTTTATCCACTCCAAAGATCCTTCCTCTGGTAGCAAATTTCCTTCAAAAAAATGCTTTGCCAGTTCAGTTTTGCCATCAATACAGATTTTCTAACGAGCTATATTTGATAGCTCATTTACAGAACACAGCCCAAAGAAGTCGTCACAAATCACATTCTCTGTTGAAAATTTCCTGGATCTCATTAAATGAGGAACGATACAGAACCCGAACTCTTTGGCTGAATAAGTCACTGACTGGAAAGATACACGAGACAGTGAAAACATACTTCATTAGAACAATGGTTCTGAATTCCAAATTCAAACAGAACGTGGGCAATATTGAAAATAAAAAGCAAGCAAGAGAAGAAACGAGAAGATCAAAATGAGAAAACCTCCCCAAAAGAAGATGCCTGCACAGAATGCAATGAGAAGTACAGAAACACTTGCGTACTGAAGTTGTTGTTTTCAAAGAAGTGCACTTCATTGTTCACGTTCCTGGCACAAATGCTTTCATCCTCCGCCCAGCAGGGACACCTGCATTGAAGGAAAAGAATCAGAAACACTGAACGATGCTCATCTTTAGCAGTCTAGGATTATTGTCCCTCCATTTTTAAAGCCAAGCAAGTTCAAACATGGCAACATGCTTCAAATGGACAAACGACACCTGCACAGTAAAAAATATGTGACTAGATTGAGGCACTGTCTCCCCAACTTCCTCCGTGGTGCAAACCGACCACGAATTGATACTGAGAAACAGACAAGTGCTGCTCCGTACAAAGGTACAAGCACAGACACTTGGCTTTCAGCCGGTAGCAGGCAGGGCTTCAAAAGCCAACATCACACTGAAACCTCAATTTACCCGGATCAGGTTTTGGAGACCACATTGCTTTCTAAATCATTAGCACCTGGAAACGGTATTTACCAGTTCTGCATCTTTTTCTGGATGAAAGACTTCAAACATTTTCCCGTTTTCACCTCATGAAGTTGCAGGTTGGGCACTCCCGCTGTGCCGTCTTTAGCAGCTGCAACACAAAGATGGGTTACAGCAGCGGTCTCTGGGCATCGACTCTGCCTTGCCACGATCACATCCCACCTCAGGAGTCCACGAGCGACCAACCGCGCGTGAACTTCTCACGAGCAGCACCCCACCACCCGCAGGACTAAACCCAGGGCTGACAACTGCGTTACCCACTAACACAAGTGTCTCCGCACTCCTTTGGGCTGCGGAGAGAACCGTTCCTTAGTGTAGGGTTTCTACTCCCGCCACAAGCACAGGACCACCACCAGCAGGACAGCTTCTTCACTGCGTGTTTCTTAATCGACACCCAGAGCTGTCCCCCTGGCAAACAGCGAAGGCACGTTCTCCGCTCCTGCGCTTCGTTCTCACAGGAATACAACGCGCTTTGTCAGCCGTGCTGCAGCCACGGCTCAATCTGCAAGCCACGCAAAGTGGTTCTGCTGGTTTAAGCTCCCTGTGCCCTCCTGCTCACTGGGGATACTGCGGCCTGGCTGGTTCTCCCAGAACAGACCTCCTCCCAGTCCTCCAGTGGCCACAGCTGGTACCTCGCGCTGCCTCGTCTCACCCTTCGACCCGCCCCAACCTCCTCCTGCACACCCAGCTCTTTCTGACCGGCTGCTTCAGACACGCGACTTCGAGAAGACCGAGGGTGTATCTAAACCAGGAACGTGAGCTCCACACAGAGGCAGAGGAGACAAACACCCTCTGGCCCATGGAGAACACTCACCAGCGACGCCCAGAGGACACGGCTGCTCTCTCCAAGACAGCCGGCAGCTTCCCTCGGCTATACACGAACACAAACTGCTCAGGCAGTGCCTTACTCAGACGTGCTCTCTGCACTAGGAGCAGTTCGCAATTTACAGAAACCTGTGATTTACTTAACGGAGTAACCGTTGGCACACGCGCTGATTCAGGGCTTGTTCGCAGGAACGGTCAATACCAGGCGCCTTCAGAACGCTGCATCCCTCCTGCCTCCGCTCTGTACCTATGACCTGTGTAATTTCTGTGCTGCTCGTGTAGCCAACAAACACGCTACGACGACAAACCGGGCAATGGAACGCCGGCAAGCCCAGGTAAAACACGCGGCTACGCTGCCGCGTAGTCCTGCGGCTGGTAGAACACTCACTTGTGTAGGGCTGCCACGTCGCCAGAACGTTGCTCTTTGGCGAGAATTCAAGGCAAACTGCCTTTGGTAGATCAAAGGAACGCAGTAGCTCGGCGCTGGTGACATTGACAATATTTACCCTGGAACCAAAGAGATGCTATTTCAATACAACACCCTTGGAACAGGCTGTTAATTAACAGCCAAGGTAACTTTTCGCATATTTGACTCTTCTAGATCTGTCCCAAATTTGGCCAAGCCAATAAAATTAGAAGAGCTTTTTT
>WEIS01076566.1:7541-45963 GCA_013389965.1 Todus mexicanus | reverse complement strand
GGAGAGTAGGTGCCATGTAGCAACCCATATCAGAAAGGAGGGTCCTACTTTTCTTCCTGATTATTTTAGTGCTGTGATCAAAAGGGCAAGTGGATGAGTCTTTGGGGGAGCAGGAGAAGGTGGGAAATGAGATTTCTGGTGAAAATCAGTCTGTTCCAGGAAAATTACTCATCTTGTTCCAAGTCAGAGCCTTGTTTTGCTTTGTGTCCTCTCTTTTGAGAGATCAGTCAAGGAGAAGTATAGAGTCATATAATAACTTAATAAGAGCTTCTAAGCAGCTAGGAGGTGAATGTGACCTATGTGTGTCTGACTGCTGAAAGTCCAGTTGGGTCTGTCCAGCAAAGTTTGACAGAGGCTGTTCCTGTTTAGTCATGGAAAACATTTCTGTAGTGTTGTGTGTACAGGAATACAAGAACAGTGAGAAGATACACTCATGTTGCATCAGCTGCATGAAAAGCTTCAGCCATTTCTTGTTTTATCAAGCTCGTGCCTGTGTCGGCCTACCAGTCTGGCTGTGTCAGTACCTCTGAAGTAGAGAAAAGCCTTTAATCTGGTATATCTCTGAACAAGCAGCTCTGACGTAGCTGCTACCCTTTGGTACTCAGCAGGAACTGTGGGCTGAATATCAACACACACCTCTACCCCTGTGATGCCAAATTGTGGTTGTTCCTGCTTCTTTGACAGTATTTGGACTAGGAGTGAGGTGTTAAGCTGTACTTGAATGAAATGGTAGCATGTTGGTTTGGTATAGCTGAAGAAAATTTAGATCGGTGTAGAAAACACTGTAGGAATTACCTTCTTATAGTAAAAATGTAGCATGTAAAACACAGTCATGGACCTTATGGGCATCAGAAGTAAAATTTTTGGTCGAACTCTGAGTTCCTCAAGGCAAAATATTATGCGTATTGAATGTCCCAGTTTGGTGCAAGACCACAATTGAACAGGCATCTTTGGTATGTAGCTCTGGCTGCTGGTGAACTTGTATGAGTAGTTTTGCTACGCTTGACCTTATAGGCATTTTTCCCCTTGCCACAGGATCCTCTAAGAAGATAAAGCATATAAACAACACTCCTAGATTTCATACAGGTGCAAGTAGTGGAGGTGTCGCTTCTCTCTGGAAATCCTTGTAACTTGTTCATAAAAATTAGTTATGCCTGGCGCTGTAGGTAGGAGGTGTTGTTCAGAATTGTTGTCTTCTAAGAAATGTTTTGCCTTATGATGAGTGATTTCTTTGCTTTTTGCCCAGAACTCATATTACGGTGTTTGATGTGGTGCTGAGAACCTACTGCCAAAATAATAGATGATCTTCTACAAAACACTATCAAGAAACGAAGTAGTCTTTCCCCAGAAGAAAGCTGTGGAAGATTAGGCAAAGTTGAGTGTTTATTTCAGAAGTAGCCTAAAAAGGTCCTGGGTGTTGGTGGTCTTCCAGATGGGGCTGACTGCTCATCTGCCTTCCATCTCAAAGGGATCTGCAACTGGAAAGGTCAACAGCACATGAGGAAGCAGATACTTAGTGCATCTTTCTCATTATACTGGGTCTTAATGACTTAGCCAAGCACAAAATGCCAGCTCCTCTAGCTCTAGAAATACTCATATGACTCAGTAGGGTAAAGAGCCTGGCAAATATTTGCCCAACGGTGCCAAAGGAAAGGACATGTTGTTTCTACCGCAGTGTTTTACGCTTTCTGACTTCCTTAGTGTGCAAGGATGCTGCATTACATGGCTTGGAAACACCAGGCCTGTTGGTTGGCATTCTTCCTGCAGTGGGCAGGAGCAGGGTTTGTTCTCAGACACATGCACAGGATTTTTCAAGTACAGCCCTTTCGAGCACTTCTGAAGCATGTGGGATTCCCCTATACAGTCATGGCTTCGTTCTCTATGTAAACAGTGAAGTCTAAAGTGATTGCTGAGCTGAGAGCTCCCTTGTGACCCAGAATTGCATTTTCCATAGAGATAAACTGGTGCTTTGAGTTATAAATGATAGAGGTTTTATTATTATTGTTTTATTTTTTAATTGTTCTGTCGTGTACAGCTCTGTTTTAAACTTTGGAGAAGCCATAATATTCTTTAGATATCCACAGAATTCTTGAATAATTCAGAAAAGACACACACTTTGTAGTTTAGTATCAAAGCAAAAGACACCTCAACACTAACTTTGTTGGCATAGCTAAGACCAGTGTAGCTCAGAATGTTTCTTCATTTTCTTAAATGAGTTTTCTCACTGATTTGCAGAATATCAGCTTGGTTCTTTATTATACAAGATAAAATTTCTGCAAGCCAGATATTAACCAAAGGTAACATTAGACACTGAGCAAATAATTGTTTCCTGTCACACTGCATTAGTAACTGGGAAGAAAGGGTTTCCTAATTTGTATTTGTGCAGAACTAAATATAGCTCTGATGAAACTTAGCTTCAGCTTCAGCCATTCGAGTCCCTGAGAAATTCAGCACCACATTTGTCTATCACTGGGAAAATAACTTCAAACATTCTTGCTCTCCCACTTTTGAGTTTTGTTATCTTAGGAACTTGAGCATGAGGCTAACCAAACTCTCAGCAAATCCTGCTAGTCTTGGGTTATTGCTGTCTGCTGAGACTATCACAGAGGGGTTTTTTCTGTTTGTTGTTTTAGGATAGCAAGCCCTGGCTGCAGCTCCTCTATTTAATGTTTAACAAGGACAAGGTTAAATTGTCCTGTGGTTACATTTTCCAGCAAAAACTGCTCTGATTTTTTGCCTTAAATCTGTTATTTATTACTGCTTCTACACTGCAGCTGTTCTGTAGAGCTGATGACATGATGCATAAGATCTTAAAAAAACCTGTTAAGAAGTATTCAGATTGAACTTTACCAGTGAAATCACGCTGTGTACCTGGTAAGAAAAATCTGATGTTGTAGAGAGATGTATTGAATAGATTGTGTCTTCTCTCTGGGAAGTGTACAAGCTGATGTCTGTGCCTTGGTATCGAGTCTGTCAGCTGTGGGATAACAACCTTCATGCTGCATCTGCACTGAAGAGGCAGCACTGCTTCCTGAGACGATGGATATGCCAAATGCTGGAGTTAGAAGCTTGAGTCTTTCAGCTGGCATCTGTGAGGAGGATGCTTCAGGTTCATCTCTTCCAACAGGGCTAGGTGTTAGAGTTAGTCCTATTCCTTTCTTAATTTGTATTGGAATTCGCCAAGATAAGCTCACTTCCCTCGTCATCTCTGCTTAACAGCAAGCAGGGTGAGGATGTTTCAAAGGGCTAAGGAATCTTACATCCAGGGTTTGTAGAGAGACCAAACCAGTATGTAGTCATTCATCTGTGTTGCTTCTTCAACCTTAAGGGTTCTGGCAACTCAAGCATTTTATCAGTGCTCTGCCCGATTTCTTCACTTCTCTGTCCAACTTTTTCATGTTACAGGCAATGCCTATAATTAGGCCATTGTGGTGGAGAGAAGAAATCCTGTAGTGGCTGTCTGCCTACAACTGTGCCTCTTGCCTTCAGAGAGATCCTTTGAGGAAGTAATCTAAAGAAATCCAAAGAAAATTGCTTAGGTTTGTAACAGTTTTCCTCTTGGCAGACTGAGATTTATTTACGCTGTAAGATGTGACAGGCTATTCCTGGTGCCTCAGCTCTGTCTAAACTGTGAGCGATCGCTGGAAACCCAAGTGATTGCATTAGAAGCTTTCCTCCCTCCAGTGGGGAGAGTGTTTGAGTGTGAACTCTCCTCTCGTTGAGGTCTTTGAAGTTTGGATCTTGAAAACCATTCTCCACTCCAAAGACCTAGCAGTGCAGTTGTAATCCTTCCCATCTGAGCTGACTGGACTCGGCTCCCTTCAGAGGCCATTAAAGCTGCTTGTTTCATCCTCAAGAGAGGTTGGAGGAGAAAGACCGAAGTAATTATTCCCTGCCTCTCCTCCCAGTATCTGAGTGAGCTGTGGAAGTTGAAAAATCATTAAATCTCGGAGCTGCTGCAAGCCTCCACAGCCAGGGAGTGGTGGAGGGGAAGGCTGAGTAACAGGTGGTATTTAGAAGCTAATTAATATTTGCGAATAACAATGCGCTATTGGTAAGAAAACAAATCAGCCCGCTCGTGAATATTTATGATGATGACTTCCAACACTGCTTGCCCTGCACAATCCTTTTCCAGCTGCCACATATCCTCTTGTGTCACAACATTTCACACCAGGGTGAAAATATTCTCTGCTGTGGAGAGCCGTGCTGCTGGGTGGCAGCCAGCCCAGCAGCTCGGCACAGTAAGTGCTCCTAGAAGAATATTCTCACCAGTTTAGTATTAGTGGGCTACTAGGTCCCAAACATTTCAAGTATTCTTTGCTGGTGGAATAAGCCATGCAATTTAGCTTAAGATTTCATCCCATTAAGAGCCAAGCCGTGCACAGAGATAATGCTGTATTTGAAGAGAAAGCAGGTGTTAAAGGTTGTTCTCCCTCTTAATGTTGTATGCGGATGTTTTACAGTAGATCAAACTTGCCTAATGTAATCTTCATAATGCTTTCATTTAAAATGCTCCCTGTGGTTTGTATTTGTGGAACTGAAAGAGCAGAATCTACTTTGTAGCTTGGTGGGGCGGGGTGTTTGATTGAACATATGTTCACACTGTCATTTGGGAAAGATAATAGGTTTTTAACCTCTGTCAGTGTTAGACTGAGGTATTTATGGAGCTCTATTAAAGCTGTGCCTAGGCAGCTAACCTTGCGATACAGGTTTTTCACAATTTGCCATCTTCTTGTGATAAGTTGCGGCTTTTCTTGACCCCTCACAGTGCCTCTTGCTGTGTCAGCCAGCATGGGAGCTTACCAAGAAGCAAGGAATTCCTTACTGTTCTCAAGGCTGCACGAAACACTCATGGCTACTGGTGTATTGTCTGTTCAGTAAATACTGTCACGTAGATTGAAAAAGCAGCCTGAAAGAGTTTCAGAAAATATTCTGGCCTTGAGTTGTGCTGTTTGGTTGCAGAGGTGTGCAGGTGCTGAGCTGCTGTTCCAGAGTGCTGGAAGGGGATGTGCAGCACTGCGGCTCTCACAGTGTCTCTGCTGGCCTTGAGTTTAACTTGGGGGAGGGGCGAAGCCGTGTGTAATCTGGAGAGCTAAAATCCGATTGGTATGGTCTCTCTTTAGTCACTTAACTTCTAACAACCTAAATTAGCGCGGTGGAGTCTGCAGCCTGCTTCACAGAGGAGGTTATCTCCAGTGAACTGCCATTACCGCTTCCGTCACTGCTGATTACATATTTTTTTTTTACTACTGTTTAATCCTCAACAGCAAATGCCTTATGTTTATGTGCCCTCTCCCTGTATAAACAGAATATCTGTTTTAGAAAGTTTGCTATGACATCCAAAACTGAATCAGTGTAAAATTTAAAATATACGTCAGACAAACACATGCGCAGAAATTCAGAGCAGAAGCGATGACTGCAGTGTGCACTGATCCTGTTGTGGCAGAGGTTTCCAGGAGTCTTAAATTCCTTGGTATGACAGAGTATTTTCTAACCTCATCTTAAAATTTTCTTCTTTTTTTTTTTTTTTGTGGCATATTTCCCCATCCTTTTCTAGCAGTAGTGCCACTATGGTGTAGCCGAGAATAGTTAACATGAACTGCTCCTGCTATGGAAGTGCACAATCTACTTACACTTTGGGCAGAAAGGAGTTTTTAGTGAAATAGATGCACATGTGCCATGGAGGCCAGCAGCTGTGTGTGCTAGAACTACAGGAGATACCATAGTGTTTCCAAGGAATAAATTGAGAGGAAAAGCATAAAAAGCAATACAACAATTAGCAGCAGTGTGATGTGTTAAAGGGATGATATTAATTTAAATTGTTGGCTTACAGAGATTTCGAGCATTTTTATGCATTTAATAAAGGGTTGCCATTTAAGTAGCTTAAGTATCCTTCTCTGTATACAGCGTGTCCTGGGATTTAACAAACCACTTACTGCTGGATGGATGCCACTCAGATGTGAGTGTCATTCTTGCAACAAAGACTAGCTGATGAAGAGAGTGAAGAGAGGCAGTATTGAAATGGTCATCGTGTTAGTGGGGGAAGGGAGAAAATAGATTTGTATAGTCTAGCTTCTATCAACGTAGTATGTTAAGTTTTGGTCATGGGCATCAAGATGGATGTGTGTGTGCCTAGAAAGGACTTTTCTCAAATCCTGGTGAGCCTGGCAGGAGATACTCGGGTGCGTCTCTAAAATACTGATCTGAAGGATGGAGGCAGACAGTGTATGGAATAGCTGAAGGTGGGAGTTCATGACCTGACACTGAGGGAAAGATGCTGGGGTAGAAAATTGGGACCCTGTATGTGAAGGAAAAACCCTTAAGATATTTTGTAGGCAAGGGAGCTTGCAGGGACAGAAGAAAGAGGGACAACATGGTCAAAGTTATGAAAAACATATTGAGGAGCGTTGTGCGTAGATATTGGCAAAGTAGGACCTCCGGGTTTAAAACAGGAACACACTCTGAATGACTGCAGCAAACGCTGCCAATGTGTGCCAGAAGTAAATAGAGTAGAGTAAGCACTGCTACAGAGTCAATGAAGTCAACGCTGCATAACATAGAATTGCATAATATATTTGTTTGTGAAGGTTATTAGAGCACAGTTTTAAATGGATCCGAGTCCTTGGAAAGGTGAGAGTATTCTGGTTCCCTGGGCTGAGGTTTCCAACACGTTGCACCCTGATCTGGCAGTAGACTGCCAGCAGAAGGGATCAGCTTCCTTCTCACCTCCTACCAGCTCCAGTGCTTGTCCGACCACCTCCCAAGCTGGTTCTGCTCGCTGTGCCAGGAGGAAAGGAGCTATCCTTTCTCAGTAGAGATGAAAAAAAGCAAGGAGGTTTTTGTTGTCCTGGTTAGCTCAGGTTTTGAGGGGATGAGAGAGGGTCTCCAAGGGGTGTGTGTGTGAGAGCATAGCTGGAGGTATCTGTAAGTACATGGGGCAGTGGGTGGGCAGGGTGTCTTAGCTCCATGTCCCACCCCAGAGCTGGAGCAAGCCAGCGCCATTCCTCCCCTCTTGCACCAAGGATGCGGTTGGTGCATGATGCAGCAACCGTCACAGACCAGGATCTCAGGGTACTGTCACGCTCTCAGCGTGCTCAAACTGTTTACGAAATGAGTACTTCGTAAATGATAAAGACTAAATAATGCATTCTGTGCATTTGCATAATTTTGAATCACTTATCCTTCTGAGGGCTGTAGTCATTTGGCTCACGTTAAAGAACACTTAACGATGTAATTGAGCTCAAGCAGTCCGTTGCTGAGCCAAGCTGACATGGAAGATAGGAGGTGTGGTTTTGAGGAGACCATGTGTCTTCCTTGTAGTGTCTCTGGCACCATGGAGTGGTGCCCTGGGAGCTCAAAGCACTGCAGGTAGGACAAGTAGGAGGCATGGGCAGGACTGTGAAGTATCGGGATATCTTTCAGAAAGAGCTTGTGGCCCAGAGCAATGGAAGTGGAATGTATCTCCATGGTGATAGCATTCAGAGTCATGACTTTAGGATGTATTAGGAGAAAAACTTTTGCTCTGAGCTGGGATGGAGGGGTTTACCAGCTGGAAATGCTGGAGAAGCACATCCTGACTTTGTACGGTCACAAGGTGACAGTGAGATGCAAGATGCTGGGCAGAAGACAGTCAAGTGGGCTAACAGAGGAGGCAGGCAATCTCATGGGTGGGGAGTTGTCTGAGAGCAATAACTTGCTTGGTTTGAGTGGTAAAATAAGCCCTGACAGGGAGGTGGTGCAATTCATTTTTATTGTCAGGGAAATAAACTTCAGGGTTAGGGAAAAGCTGTTTAAGCTGCTGGATCAATGTTGGCATGAAAACAAATGGACGAAAGCTGTTCAGGAATAAATGTTAGGCTGAAAACTCTTACGTTTTTTAACTATTGGAGGAACTTGGTTCTGCAGTAGACATCAGATGGGGAGACTGAGAAAAAGCGTTGTCAGTATCTTGGAGTCCACTGCTGTGATTTGGATTCTTGGATGCGATACTTGAAATGGAAGGACTGGAGCTAGTGACCTGCAAAGGGAACACCGTTCTCATGTGTGTGTGGTGGTGGGTTATCACAACTGTGTTGTGTCCAAGTTGGAGAGGGGAAACTGTCCTTTATTGTCAGTTTTAAAAGCATCTGTATGGGAATATGTGCTGAACCAAACCATTTCTTCCCCAGGATGGAGAATTTGTGTCGTTAAGTGAAGTTTTAACATTTGTTTTACATTTAATCTGTGATTGTCTCTGTTGTTATGGTCCCTTATGATGCTTATTTTTATTTTTTTTTTTCTCCTAGGTGTTTTTATGGCCTCTGTCACAGTGGTGTCTCAGTGTCTCCTAGGCATTTATGGATTTATTCTGAGAACGTTCCTGTGAGGTAGGGAAACATCACCTTTGTTTTACAGACTGGAAACTGAGGCATAAGGAGGAGTCTGTAGCACAGGCAACAGTCAAACACAGATTGCCAGCTACTTCTTTATTGTCTTGATCGCAAACCCAGCTACCTCTTCAGCTTTTTTATTTATTTCTGTCCTTTCTTTCTTCACTACCACCACCCCACCCCCTCCGCCACCCTCCCTCTACTTCCCCCCTTCCCCTTTCCTGGTCTGAGTTTTAGTAGAAACACTCTGCAAGGGGCTGGGAAGACCTGTGGAAAATATGATTAGTGTTAGTGGTGTCCTTTTTTTAACATTGTTACTTATGAGTTGTAATGCCTTTCTAAAAATATCAGCAGATCTGTTTATGTTAAATGATTAACATGTTTAGACTTTCAACAGATAAGCTGTCATGCTTTTTTGAGTCAGTAACTCCTTTATCCTACCTGTCGAGGCATGTGGCTGTTGAATACTTACCCTGCCTTAGTTAATGCCATCCCAATCACCTAAAGCAGTGCCAAGAATTTCATCATCCATGCGAAGATCTGATTCATGTCAAGACAGGTGTAAAGTTTCTCAAGCACACCTACATATAATTACTGTTTAACTTTATTTTTCAAAGGTCTTTCCAAACCAACTAAAATGTTTGACTTTGAGCTCCCAGATTCCCCCAGAAATTGGATTTCAGTGCCTGATTAGTGATGCTGATTCCTTTCAAAAGTGTTTCAAAGTTCCTGACACTTGTGCACGCAGTGAATTATGGTTTACAACATGAAATCAAATGTAACGTATAACAGCTTGAAAAGTGCCTTTTTTGTTTCCTCTTCAAGCAAGGAATTTCTAAGATAGGTCTCCTCTGAGCCCTTCTATCCCTTCAAGTTGATATTTAAAGTGTGACTTTTACTGCTTAAGGAATTTTCTTAGAACTACGGCAACATCATAAATTATGAAGACAGCGTAAAGCTCTGACAATTAAATATTTTTATTGTATGTGGAAATAAGCAACATTATTAAAAGTATAACATTGCAAAGAAATACTTAATGGCATCTTTCTAACTTTGTAATCTGTAAAATACATTGGATTACATGTATGCCCTTTATTAATGTATATTGTGTGTCTTTGTGTCCCCAAGAATGAAGCCCTAATGACTCATGAACTGTCTCAAAGTATACTAAATAAGATTAAAGAGCTGGCCAGTGACCTTAACATTCAATTAGGCTGTGCATTACTCAGCCCAGTATTTGTGGAGTGTAGAAGGGAAGCGAAAACTCATTAGCTAAGATGCTGATGCTTGAAACAAACAAGATTTCTCTAAAAACAGGAACTGGTCTTGTTGCTTAAGTGGAGATCGAAGCACTCGCAGTAGGTACGTCTTTGTGTATGTGTGTTTGAGACTACTGATGGTGTGGTCCTGAGGAGCGGAGAAAAGCCTGCTGGTGAGCTTTTGGGCTTGAAGCCTTTTGAAATAGATCCTGCCAGACATGGATGGCGCTGGGTCGGGCAGTGGCAGGTGCAGTAGGAGATGGTGCTCAGGTTTTTGGATGTGCCCTCTGAGAGATTATGCAAAGACAGCATGAGGGAGGGCTGTTTTCAGGAATCTCATGCTTCACAGAAACAGCAGGGCAGGGAAGAATGTCTTGGCGTGGCATTATTGCATGCTTGTTTTTTCTCGAAGGTGAGCCTAGGGTTGGCAAGATTGCATTCAGAAGCATGTGGGAATGTAAGTAGAAAAGCTCTGGGCTGCTCTGCTCACTGAACAACAGTTGAGGAATGCTTCCTCTTCTGCAGCTCAGGAGAGAGGAGATTAGGGGGTGCTGAGTACTTAGAATTACAGTCAGCTCAGATCCCCTCATCCCTACCAGCTCCCACACCCCTTACCGGCTCACCTGGCTCATGGAGTCAACAACACGAGACCAGGCTGGCAACAGACAGCAGGGATAAGTGCAATCCCACTGGATTAATTCAGTGAGATGCAAACCCAAACAGTATCTGAATTATGTCTCTGTCATCTTTAGGATGACTTTTGTTAACTAGTCATCTGCATGTAGTTCTGTATTGTGCTCAGAAGCATCTTAGGGCAGTCCAAAGTTGGAGACGGCTGCTTCACTGGGTGGTGACAAAACCGAACCAAGAGCAGTGTCATTACATGGGAGCTGAGCTGGCAGCCTGCTTGTGCTGCTCCTCAGCAAAACAGTAGTCCTTGAGGGCTTCTCAGTTTTATAGCACTTCTCTTTTGGTATGTGCAGTTATGGATGCTTTTAGCTGACCCTAAGAAGTTCTTCCATCATTCTTAATGTAAACTTAGGGTTTAGGAAATAAAAGATGACAGATTCCGTCCATACAAAATGTGGCTGAAAGTGCCGTTTGAGTGTCATGAAATAACATCAGCTAAAGTAAATAAATTTTTTTGGACATAAATTGGGCAGAATCTCCCTGATCTAGATCATAGTTTATCTGTAGGATTTTCTTTTAAAATAATTTCCTTAATAAAGTCCATCTGATTTGGAGGAGAGGGGCTGGGGGAACCTGGGGTAAAAAAAAGTGTGCTTTGGCTGTTCAGATGAATGGGAGAAGAAAGAACAGGAAACCTTTTCAATCATGTCATGCTGAATCTAAAGCATCAAGGAATGATGTTACAGGAGAACCCCTGAAGAGAAAGTGTAACCTAGATTAGCGGAATACAGATTAAGTTTTCAGGAGTTTGGAGACTACAGTGCCTCCTGAAGCAGTCTTCTGACATTCATTTAAACTAAAATTGTTGTATGGTTGCTCTCTCAGGGATATACAAAAATACCTGAAGCTTCCATTCAAATGTTACGGTCCTGAAGTTAGTAAATTTATTCAAGTGAAGACTGCCTGTAAAGATTAACCCAAACTTGGAATTTTCCATTTGAGCTGGCTATTGCTAGGGAAATATTATATCTATGTGATTATGATTTGGGAGATTTTTATATATGCAATGTTACCACTGAAAGCTAGACACTGGAACTGCAGTTAAAACCGAGACTTCTGCACCATTAGTTTTTTTCATTCTGACTTTTTAAGTATAAAACAGCTGTCATCAAGCCGCGCTGTCCTCTTATAATTCTTTAAATATTTGTATTTTTTAATTTATTTGCATTTTGGAAAATGTTTGATACCATGTACTAATTTAAGGGATATTTTCTGTAATATAGGTTATATATTTTTACAAAATGTTGGCACGTAGCTTATGTGATTCAAAGTGATTTGATTGTGTGTTAATGCCACATTGGCCAGAACTTAATACTACTTAATGCAAACCCACGAATTACCTGTTGCTTTTCACTGTACCATGGTGAACAGTATTTTCTGTCTGTACTTAACTGACAGCCTCGAAAGGGCATTGGCTGAATTCATTGGTGTAGCTCAGCATTCTTTATATATGGCTATATTTTATGGTTTTTTTTACTTTACAGGTCCTTTTATCTTCCAAATGCGTGCGGTGCTTTAATGTATTGGAGCCCAGAGGGCATGACTGGTGGCCATTTACTTGGTTTCCCATGGTGTGTGCTGGAGAATGCGTGTAGAGAGGGAAGGGTGGGGTTTAAAGCTCTGAATTCAGACTGGTAAAATTCCCTTCTGCTTTGAAGGTATATGTTTTAGTTGTCTACAGGGACATGGGTTTTCAGAGTGTGTTTATGAAAAAGAGCATCAGCAGAAGCTGGAGATGTTACAGTATTTAACCATAGTTGCAAAATCGAACATGAGCTTTAGCCCTCTGGTCTTTTTCATTTCCTTTTCTATTATAGGTGTCTTTTGTTTTGTCATCTTACCTGTTTAATTAATTTAACTATCTGAGGGTTATGTAATAAAGGTAGAACCATCATAACTGGCAACAGAGCTTTTGTCATCTCATGGAGTCAGCACTCGCTCTCTGGTGCAGTGGATTTGAAGAGCTACCACCCTGCGTGGTAGCTCCCAAGACAAGTGCCGAACTCATTAAAAATAGATGCTACATAAGCTAATGTGCATAAGGAGTTTTGGTACTAAGATGCCCTTTGAGGATACATTTAACTCTAATTAACTTGGTTTCATTCTATCTACTATCAGCATAGGATTGGTTGAAACCAGCCAGTGTTGGTTATACTTCTGGTTTGAAGGAGAGCCCAGTGGGATGGTGGATTAAACACTGCACAGTTGTGACTGTGTTGGTGTTCCCGATGCCTGTGTCAGCTCCCGGGGCTGTGCCAGGCACGAGCCAGTACCGGCTGCACTGTTCCCGGGGACAGAGGCTACTGTCAGGCAAAGCTCGGGATTTCTAGGGGCCTGAGCTGCGATTGAAAAAATGCGTGATACCAAACTCCTCTGACTGAAATAGAGCCTGAATTTTTCCACTAATAGAACAAGCATCAGCAGCAGAGACTAGCCATATTTCAATGGTCTGGATTTCCCTAGGATTCTGCTAATTCCGGTGTGTTTTTTAGGGAGGGCAGGCAGCAGGACAGGGATTACTGGTGGTTGCATTTGTTGTAAGAAGAAGTACAAGCATATATGGATTGGAAAAACTGGGAGGGGGTTTTATGGCCTGACAGTGTTGGAAATCAACCTTTTTTATTATGTCCAGTAAAGCAGGTTTCACTGAAAGCAGATTACAGTATTTTGTGAGAGAAGGTTTTCACTGTATCACTCTGGAAGAAAATACTCCTAGATCCATATTCGAGAGTAGACTGCTGTATTTTGTGTAACTGGAAGAATATATGGATTTGTTGCATTTTTGTTACAGCTAGCAGAATAAAATGATTCCTTTTTTCCCCCCCTTCTTTTTGACTAGTACTAGGGTTTTAGTCTTGCAAAAGGATTTTCGTGGTAGAAACCTCAGGTAAAATGAATTCTGGATTTAAACACGGGGGTGGGGAGGATGATGACAACACACAGATGACAATGACACCACCACCACCCAGCAGTTTTTGAGTGTTCATCATTTCCTGAAAATTGGACCTTCTAAAGTATTTCAGATGGGGTACTCTAGAAATTGAGGCATTCAAATCACAAACTGCTTTTGAGAATGACAGGCAGAATCTCCATTAATGTCACATCTTCTGCCTAGGGGATCACAGAGCAGAGACTGATGTGTCTTTGAGGATGGAAATGGAGCAGTTTAAGAAGTTACTGTGCTTCAGCTGAGATGTGGTAACAGCACACACAACTGTGTCTAGTTCATTCTGCTGAAAAACAAAATAGAAATCGCAGAGGATGATCTAAGGCTGCTTTGCTTTGCATAGAAGCAGACTAGTGATGGTCCTGTAATAAGTTGCCTGTCTTAGTTATGGGGATGGTAATTTCCAGTTGATGAAAGGTAAATTATAACTAGAACAGATGGGTGCATTAAAATTGTAATGTGCTTCAAGATACCTGTCTGTGTTCACGGCGGAGAGGGACTTGCTGTGCTGGTTTGCAGTAGCGGTCAGTCTAATTCCGTACCTGACCCCTGGCAATGATCAGTGCTAGATAACTGAGGCAGTGTACAGGAAATCAGGCATTTGATTATCAAATGTTTTATCTGCTGGGGAAGTGTTGGTGCTTTTTTTTTAATGCATCAAAGCAAAACAGACTGGTTTAGTCACAGAAAGAGTCTATTCCAAAATGCAGTTAAATTTATCTTTAAGAAATATCAATAAATTCCTTGTCTGCAAAGAAAGAATTAATGTCTTCCTTTCAAACATCTCAGCCAAGGGTTGGCCTAAGCCATATACAGTCTTTAATCTGACATGATTGCTGGGGTTTTTTTGGTGTGTTTCTGGAGTTTTTTGGTTTGTTTTTTTTTTTTTTTTTTTTAAATGTTCTTCTGCCAGAGTAATCATAGATGAATAGTATAGGTTGCTCTTGGGGTTTTGGGGTTTTTTTTTAAATATTATAGCTGAAAGATAAAATACTAAATGGGTTTCATATAATTATTGTATTGCTTGAGCGTGCCTTCACATTAATTAAAATTAATTTAAACAAGGTGATAGGAGTAAAGTGCAGAGTAGGAAAAAGAGAGATCAGAAAAAACAGATAAGATAGGTGTATTCAAATAGAGCCTGATGAAATCTGCCCTAGGGTACATCAGCAACTAGCCGAGCAACCTTAGAACCATTTAAAATTACCTTTTAGAAATTATGAAGAGCAGAAGTCCTGGAGGACTGAAGGGGGCAAATGCAGTACCTACCTTTGGAAATGAGAGATCCAGGGAATCACAGACTAGTTAGTCTAACTGCAGTGCTTAGAAAATGGAACAAAATACTAAATTAATTTATAGGAATCTGGCAGATAAGATGGTGATAAGGACTGGAGGTAGCAGTACCTGGGATGCTACCTTGACTTCAGTAACTTTTGATATAACCTCTTGCAGCATTTCTGTGGAATGGGGAAATATACATATTTAATTATATGATAAACATTTTAAAGACTATATTTGAAGAGTAGTTACCTATAACTTACTGCAGAAGTCAGGGGAAGGAGGGAGATGGTGCGAGGAATTGTGTGAATACACCCCTGTTTGTCTTGGGCTGAGCTTTGTTTGCTCTTCTCTTTACTGATGTGGACAAGGGAATTCTTACTAAATCTGCAAGTAAGCCTGGACTGAGAGGGGCTCAAGCATTGTGAAGAATAGTTCAGAATTAAATGGCTACAGTAGATAAAAAATAACATTTGGAAATCTGCAACACATAACTTAACGAGCTCAAATGAGGAAATCCAAAATGGTGAGGATGTGGCAAGGCTCCGCAGCCATGGAAGAGTGCACTGGAACATGTGCTGAATTACCGTCTATGCACAAGCTAATAGTCGCAGAGAGGACAGTCTCCATCTGTAGTATATTAAGAGGACTGTAATTCAAGGTAATGGTTCTATCGTAGTCAGAGCTGCTCAGGCCTTATGCAGGGAGCTGTGTCCAGCTGCAGGCATGGTACGTCAGGGAGTGTGGGCTGGCTGAGGACATGCCCAGATGTGGCTGGTGTCTGGAGGACAGATGAGATGTGGAGGTTGTTGGATCTGGGTCTGATCAGCCTGTGGATGAGGAGACCACATGGTCAGTTGCCGAGTTGCTGTCTTGACCAAGGGTTGGACAAGAGGTCCACCGAATTTATGGCAAAGCTGTAACTTGGATTCCACCAGCAATCACAAGTATGAGAAAGGCATTGATAAGTCAAGGAAAGTGCCAAAAATTAGGGCAAACCAAGCAGAGGACTATGAAGCTGGCCAGGTGCTGGAGCAGGAGATGCGTTGGTTGGGGCTAAGGGAGCAGTGCTTCCCAAGCCCAGGGGAGGGAGAGTTTGGCTACGGTCACCAATCCTGAGTGTGTGGCTGGAGTGACAGCAGGGTCCAGCTCTTCTTGGGGGAGCACAGGGAAAGGAAAAGAGGCAAAGATCACAGAATGCAGCAAGCGAAATTCCAAAAGTTCAACTTGAGAGTGGAAGAACACTGGAATGAAAGTCCAAAGAGCTTATGGTGCTTCTGTCTTTGGAGGTACTGAAAAAATCAGCTGAATAAGGCTGGACAGCACAGTCTGACTCGAGAGTTATTCCTGCTTTGAACCAGGGGTTTGCCCTAAGGACCTGGAGAGGTCCCTTTCCACCTGCTTTATTCTGAGGTTCAATAAAGTGCTTTCATCCTACTTTTCTTTAGAGGGTGAAATTTTTGAATGATGTGTCTCTCAGGTCAGTGGCAGTGCTCCTCCCGGTAATGTTAATCAATGTCTCAGAAGGGCCAAGTATTACTGAGATTGCTTCCCTTTGAGTAGTGTTTCTTAATAACATCAAAACGTTTGTTTTCTCAATCAGGCTTCAAGAGGAAACACTAATCAAATGTTTAAATTTCTCAGTGCTTCACTATGTTCTTTTGTTAGAAGCACCAGCATGTTTTCTAGGATACAAGTGTTTCAATTCATAACCTTGAAGGAAACTTTACATCAAACACATGGGTTGGATCAGGTGCTCCAAGGAGATTGTTGCCTTATAACATAATAAACATGTATCTAATCAGAGAAGCTGAATTATGTCCAGTCACAATAAATAGAAAACATGTGATGAGTGACGTCAGCATCTATTTCTTCTTAGTGTTTTGTAAAAGTAATAGCCATGAGCTGGTAATAGTGATAGGCAATCTCTAACATGCAGTGGTTAAATATTAATATACATTGGCTGTGTTTAAAGATCAAGAACGGCTCTTAGGTCATGAAATGTTAACTCTCTCAAGCTCCATCAAGTTTTATAAGGTGACTTCTAGGAAGGCAGTATGTTGCTGTTCAGAGCAGTGTTCTGTTGCATGAACCTTAGCAAGAATTGAATGCAATTGTTTTTCTGGGTTAGAATATTGAGAAATTGACACGAAGGTTTCTGTTGAGGTCTGTTTTAATCACTTAAAAACATAGCTCTGCTGCTTGACAGGTGACCACACAAAGCATTCTCAAAGACTAATGGTCTGTCTTGCTCTTCTGTCCTCATTTCTTTAATCATGCTAATGGTTTGGTTTGCTTTGGTTTGGTTTGTTTCGAACCGATGCCATTAAGCTGACAAGACTACCTTGTTCACTGATGCAGCAGTCAAAGGGTTATTTCTCATGTGACAGTCCATAGGGTCACGCAGTTACGGAGCCGCCCAGTCCTCCCTACTGGGACAGTCTCTCCTGACACTTTCACAGTGGCACGGAGACTTTAGGCCATATGTGTAATCTTGGTTAATTGTGTTAGTTATTTGTTCTCCGTGTTTAATGTTTGTTAAAGTCTTGTAAATGAAGTTGATACAGTGTGAAATTTTATGGTCTCCAAGTTTGAAGATCCCGCTTATCTTGCTGACTTGCTTCCAAGCTGTCTCATGTGGTAGTTCTTCTTTGCCGGCCAATGTGTTGGAGTGCAAGCGGGGCTTTCTCCCAAGTTTTACTTGATAATTATGAACTCCAGATGGCCCATACCATTTTACACTGTTGTAAAAGGTATTTTGATCAAATGAAGTTCTGCTTTTCATACAGTGAGGTTGAGGGGTTTTTTAAGAGGTTTCTATTTCTCTTTATCTCAGGAGCATGAATTATTGGTGTTGCTGAAGTTGGAGACCCTAACTGATGAGGTACACAAACAATAAGGGCTGATACAATGTATGCTACAGATGTTATGACAAGAACGTCATATTTGACATATCATTCTATGATTCTACGATTTTTTGCTGGATAGTAGAGTGACTGATTGGCTGTAGACATTCCTGACACTACCTGACAGAAGGGGTTATTTTATCTGAAAACAGTGCAGTTACAGATGAGAGAGCTCCTGAAAAACATCACTCACTCTCACCAGCGACATCCATCACTTCCTAATTATGAGCGCTTTCAGGGGGAGAAACAAGTTCTTTCCATTGCTCCTCCGGAGCTTTTCTTGTCACTGCAGCAGCAGCGTAGGGTTAAAGTCAGTACTTTATCCAGGGGCAGAGAGACCTGTGGATTAAATTAAGGCACATCGGTGTCTGTATGCATTAGATGGGCATCACACTGTTACAGGAATGACAATGGCTAGTGACTGTGGAGAATGACTAACTCTTTATAGCTTAACCACCTGCTTTGAAGCACAGATGTGTTGCATTTTTTTTGTTTGGAAGTCAGGAGCTTTCATTTTCCTTTGAAAAGCTGAATCAGATCAGAGCAAGTCATGAGTCTGATGAAGAGAGAAACCTGTGATACCTATTCAAAAAAGGAGAGAATCTTTGAATCTCAATTTTCCAACACATGCACTTATTTTTGGTGGCAGGGGCATGGCATCCCCTGGATGTCACGTTTTCCCTGCTGAATTTGTTATCTTGGTATCGTATTTTATACTTTTTCACAAAGCCATACACATTATTTGGAAAGCCATGTACATTTTCAGTGCAGTTCCTAGCACTATCTGGACATCCAGTGCCAATTCCAAGCCCTCTACTGCTTCCTGGCATCAGAACAGACACCGTCAGCTACATCCATTATACAGTGGCCTAATGGGTTGGAAATCATCGTATCCATGGGAGCACTTGACACGGCTGGGTATCTTACACTCCGATTTGCTTCATCCCACCTTCTGTATGGGGCTTGGATTTTCAGCTTCACTCTTAAGAAACTTATTTCCTTTGCAGTGCGTAAATAATGCTCTTCTTATAGCCTTACAGCAAGAGCAGGGCAGAAGATTTACTTTCTCTGTGTGCTACTGTTTACATGTGGATAAAAATAACAGTTGGTTGAAGTATTGTTTGTTTTTATGTACAGATGTGCCATGTGCTCCACCCATGAATGTGCTTCTCTGCCTAGATTTCTTTGTTTTTATTTTGTGCAGCTCATCATTCAGACCACAGGTATGGAGGCGCTGAGAATACCTTGATGATACTGTCAGCATAGGTGGTTGTGTGTGTGGTGTGGTCAGGGAGGAATACAGGAGCATTTTCAAAATTGTTTAATTCCAATGACTCTGCAGATGGCAAAGTATTTACAGTCGCTGAAATGATCTGTGCTGCCCTGCACTGCCTTTTCCCTTTGAAGAGGAGGTGCCCCGTAGCCCTTACATGGCTGCCGGTAAGAGAAGTAACTAAACACACCTGGGAATGACAACAGACGTGATGCACCTTCTCCTGCTGAGGACACTGATGTCCTGAGGTCGCAAGCGCCCATTGCCGTTGCATAGGAGCCCTCAGTTTAATTGCAGGCTCAAGGTTAAAACCACAGTCCATAGATCAGGTGAGGGTGGATGGCTCTGTGCCCTGAGTACGTGCCCGGCATCCTCCTGGAAAGTGGAAGTAGGACGGCCAATGTCCTCTTGAACTGACTTGGTATTTTGTTGTTTCACTTTAGTCCTTAGTTTTGTACAGCTGTAGCAGGACCTCTTTGCAAGAAGACCCAAAGGTGTATCGTCTGTTATTTCAGATAAAAGGATGGAGTGGAAATGCAATGAAAGCAGTTTTAAAACAAAAAATGTAGGCTTGGTGATGCTGTGGTCGCCACACTTGCCAAAGCTTCAGTGGCCAAACACCCCAAATGCTGGCTGTGGATGAACATCGCTTGTGGGTTGGAGCTTCAGAGTTCTGGAAAGAGCTCTGAACGTCTAACACATTGAATATAACCGCAAATGTTCCTAGAGAAAGCAGTGAAGTGCACTAACGGCTAAGTTCATCTTTTCCTGAAAGTATGAGTCAAAGTTTAATTTCCTGGGGGGAAGAGGGGAAACCCCAAAACATGAAATACCCCATTCACACTTTGGAGTCTGAAAGACTGAAATGGATCATTACCCATCAACTCCCCACAGACTAATTTGTGAAGAAGGTGACAAAGGCTTTTGCAGGGGCAGTGTGGGAGAGCCCATCTGTCAATATTGTTCTTGCTGCTTTTCCAGTGCTTTTACAAATTGATAGTCTGGGACTTGTCTCTGCTGCAGGTAAATCTGGTTTCAGGCCCTTGTGTGCTGATATTTTATTGAAGTGAGACATGAATGCTCCAGGGGAAAATGGCACGTTGAGACAAAGAGCTCTGATACATGCTTATAGCTTAAATGTCACCTTACAAAACAAAGAGAGAAAGCAGATGTTAATTGTAAAATTGTACTTCGTGTATATTTTTTCTTATTGAAGTTGTTTCCTCTAATTCAGCGTCTCTGAACACATACAACTGATGTGTTTATCCATACTAAAAATGTTTAATTCGAGCAGTTTTGTGATTATGCAAATGTATAGTTTTAATAGAATCATAGAATGGTTTGATTTGAAAGGGACCTTAAAAATCATCTAGTTCCAACCCCTTTGCCATGTACAGAAGAGACAGTAGTTTTAGTAGTCTCTGATTAGAGAGAATATTTTCCTTCAAGATTAACAATCTCAAGTAAGAGTTGGTTTTATCATTTGTTTTGAAGGAGAGAATTGCAGGTACACATTTTCTTCAAGCGTTAGATAAGTGGTCTGACTGGTATAACAGTTTTAATCTATTTTAATGATGTTTTTCCAATATGAAAGGGGCCAAGAGATGCATAAGTCTAAAGGTCTACTGGTAATTGTCGAAGTGATGGGAATTGTTTACAGAACATAGAGTGACTGGATGGTTGCCTCTCACTAAGAGCATATACACGACCTTTGTTCTTGGTTTCAAGTATAATTAAGGAATGCGTGCCTCTGTGTATTTAAAAACAATAAAACCATCCCATTTGCAGACTATGAGGTATTTGGGGATGGCAGATATGGATGAAGCATTTCAGCGAGTGCTGGTGTTAACTGTTTTGTTATTTACTGATGTTGTGATGTCTTTCTCCAATGCAGCTGTAATGAGGTCAAATCAAATCTTTTGTTAAGCATTACTCATACAAGTGAGGTAATCGCTTCTTATCTTATCTATGTAGGTAAAACTCTCATCTTTTTCAAATGATCTCAAAGAAAAAATTAAGAAATCCTGGCCTGGCTCCCCTTTTGCCTACAGTGCATGCCAAGACTTTTGCTGACTTGTTACAGAAATATTAAATAGGCTTTGTTTTTTATCTTGCTTTGCTAGTAAGGCCATGTGCTTCCAACATGTATTCAGCTGTAGAAATGTCAGAGAGAAAAAAATGTAGACAATTCTGAAATCCTTCAAGACTGACTCTTAATTCTTTGTATTGTTCCTTAATACCTGATATTATCAGGGTTAATGCTGGTCACTTTGTGACAGACCACGCTTCTTAATCTGTTGGTTCAAAATGTTACAGCAGAAGCTTTTTGCTTTGATGCTGTGTGCCTGCAGCCCCCTTCTTATGGGTGGGAAACGGAGGAATATGTGACTTGTGACAGTGACAGGTTTAAAAGGAGCAGCTAGGAGCTGCTTGGAGGTTTTGGAATTGAAAATCTCAAGTGGTAAGTGCCTTTCATAAAGCTATACTGTTAGTCTGGGATCTGTAGGAGAGAAGCGTTTTCACTGTGCCCAGGGCAGCCGTGAAAACTGCCAGCAGGGCACCATGGTTGACAGGTTCCTAGTGCTCCTCATAGTCCTCATTCTGCCCTTCTAGTCTCGTCTCTCTGCATGCCCAGCTTGTTGCCCACCTCTGCCTGGAGGGATGTTTTGCCCTTGCAGTGCTATCTCCCTTCACACCTCTTTACTCTCTGGCAGTCGCATCAGAGCCGTGTGGGTAGTTTTGATGGAGAAAGGTGTTCATTGCTGCTCAGGCACAGGGATGGTCCAAGTCTGCTTGTGCTTAGGTGAGGAGGATGTGCAGGAAAGGTGCTGGTGAGACATCCTCACTCTCAGTTCTGCGCTTGCCAATGCTGTGCTGGCTCTGCAACAGCTGAACTGCGGTGAGCCCTGATCTAGTTGGGACAGGATTTCTTTGTCACAATTGAATTAACATAAATATTTCTAATAATGTGTGTATGCGCATAAATACGTATTCATTTAGCAGCTGCAGTGTTTGAACAAACTGTGAAGGGAGTAATGTAACACCTTTTAAACAGAGGAGGCAAGCAAGGGAAATTTGTTAATTTAACCTCTTTCAGCTGGGTTGTGAAACCTGATAAACAGCTGCCTTGGAGAACGGGAGGAAAAGGGCATCACTAAATAGGGGGAAAAGACCTGAAAACAAATACCCCCTCTCAGTCCTCTTATAGCAGAATATAATCTGGAAAAAACCCTAAACTCTTTGGAAGAGGTTAAGCAATACAGTTATGAGGAGTAGTTATTTTTACACTATCCATACAGCCATGGTCAGGTGACGACATGAGAAAAAGCCTCTGGTATGTGAATGTCTGGTTTTTCCTTGTGAGGAAGAAACTCAAGATCTGTTGTCAGTACTGTGCACTAGCTGTGGTGCAAACCTCCCTTTCTAAGGCCTGGCGATAAATAGAAAATTGACAAATTCAAGAGAATTGATTAAAGAGGAAATAGTTTCGTTTGTCTGGGTTTTAATTATATTTTTTTGACTCACTTGGAGACAGGAAAACCTAGCCAGGGATCTTTCTCATCTCTCTTGTTACTGCCTACGATTAATGTCCAGACCCACTTAAAGGCCATTAGTGTGAAGAATAAAAGTTAAAAGAAAACAAAGTCTCATTTTCAGTAGCTTTCCCAGTTATTCATTTTGGATTCAGTTCATGAATGCCTTGTAGTTCGCCATGGGGCTGAATCGCAGGATCAAGGCTACAATGGAGGCATTGTGATCACCTTGCTCTCCCTGCCACCCTGCGCAGTCAAGTTGAAATCCTGCTTTTTGGCATCCAAGCTGTTGCTTTGGTGACCAGTTATGACTCCAGAAGTATACATTGTGGTCTCACTGAATGGCTGAAAGAGTGTAAGGAAAAAGATAAATGTCTGCAAACACAGCTCTGTTTTGCAGGCCTTCAAGGTGATTCAGAATAGAGTTGTTGGCATATTTGATTTAACGTGGTATATCAGTGTAGTGTTAGGAATTCAAATGTCAGTGTTCCAAATCCAGAAAACATAATTAAAGGTGATTTAACACTCGGAATGCTGTGCCCTTTACATATACATTGTAATTACCTCTGATTTTTGATAGTAGGGAGTTCTTGGTTTCACTAAGCAGTACTGTTTCTCTGCAATTATTTAATTTTAGAAATAGTTACGCATTAATCATTCAAACCTTTGTTTTCTAGAAACCTAAGGTGCAATCTAATTCTGGCTTTAGTGGATGCATCTTGTTCTTAGACTTAATGGTGGTCCTAAAAATCTTCATGTGAACCCAATAAGATTGTATAAAGTGTTTTTAGAATGAAGAGGGAGCTTTATGCCAGTGACATGACAGGGGGAAAGAATGAGAAGAATGGTAAATTCTGTAAACACTTGAATATAGCAGCTCCTTCACAGGTAAAGTAAGAAAATTTGCCAAATTAGTGTGCAAGTAGAAGAAAAATATGTTATTTCGGAGACAAGAATCTCATGTGATGGTTGGGCAGAATTTTCTCATCCTTCAAACGCTTTCAGCGGTAAGTTTGCAAGATTCCTTCTTTGCTTCCCACGACACTTAATCTCTGCTCTGCTTTGTGTGGTTGGTAAGGTCCTTGGGTCACTGATGTCTTTGTGTTCAGACACTCCTGTCCACGCCACTCGTGCTCAAAAGTGACAACTGTAATGATTTAATGACTGTCTCTCTGGTAACGTGCTGATACTGCAAGTTACTAATGCTCCTCGTGGGCTAATGAGTGTGTCCGTTCTCTGTGCTGGGTAGGTTGCTTTGTTTGTCCTCCCCAAAGATTAGTGTTTATGTTCCCTTGGTAGAAGAAAAAGCACTCCAAGCATGCATTCCAAGTGAAAACTCTTGTAGATCTGGCAGGCAGCACAATATGACTAACAGCAGCAGATACTTAAGAAGCCTATTTTCATAATCCCACAGGTAGTTGTTAAGAGCATTTTCTCCTACTGGGAGAATATCTATCCCTCTGTTGAACTTCTTGTCAGCTATCACTATATTTATGACCTTAATGGAGTTTCCAGCAATCATACCAAGATATAGTAGGCCCTGTGTGTATCCGTATTTAAAAATGTTATTTTATGCCTAGTAGCATCTCCATCATGTTGGTGTAGAGGAGATATTTGGGTTGCATCGGTACTGGAAGCACAGACCTTTCCCATGTCTTTTAAACGTTGCTTCCTTGGTGGTTGATCTGTACTAAATTTAGACTAGCTTTGTAGTTGCATTTTGCTCCTTTAAATGAGATTATTCTCTTGGGCTAGATGGCATCTGCTACTGAAGTAGTACCTAGGGCAGAATTACTAAATCAGCCATTTCAGTGCATTTTCCCAAAATCTGGTGTGTGGAAGAGAATAGATTGACAAACCGGTAACTTCTCACTGGGGTTTATGGAAATTACTAAGTCAATTTAGTGCAGGAGAGCTGTACACAGTGCAGCTTGTTTTCTTTTCCTTGTATAGCTTTTAAATACATTGCAACAGTTTTGAACTGGGAATAGCGTTTTAAGAGGAGGCACTTTGGTGCCACTGTGAGTACAGATCATACAGTGCTGAAGAACTAGATTGTATAAAGAGGATTTTAGAAGCTGATTAAATAAAGACTGTAGTCATTGGTGATATAGGGAATAACAAGTATATTACAAGTCAGATTACAGTCTTGTTATTTCCAAACAAAGTTATCTGGGGTACGTATTCTTATTGTGATCAATAAGCCAATCTAGTGAAATGTCAAAGGTTTTGGCCAGGAAGGACTAAGCCTTCACAATTAAACATCTGTTGCTGAAATCTGAGCCTCTGATCCCTGTACTTTATCACTTGAGAGGAAGAGAGAAAGAAAATATTCTCTATGTTACCTGTTTTACCAAATACCCTTTTTCCACAGTTAGATGGTGTTTTGCATGTTGACCAGCAATTTGTAGGGTCTAAGAGGTGGGATGAGGGTCCTAATTATGGTGCCTTTGTAGTGTTCTATTAAAGCTATATAAAAATTAGAATTTTGGTAGGGTATAACTATATTGCTTTGAACACCCGTTGTCCAGGACACATCATCTAAGAATTGGATATAAAGCACATGCTGCCGCGTATTGTTCTCATCAGAGCTTGGTGGTGAACGCTTTGTTCTGAATCTTTTCACAGAATAAATGGAAAAATATTTCAAGAATATAATCTGCTCTCCATGGGCTGTTCTTCATTGTTTTCCACAAATTTTAGGGAATTACAGGTCCTATCTTGCCTCTGCACTGCCATCAGCTGTGATTCCCAGGTCAGACAACAGGACAGAAACAGAGTCTCTGGTCTGGCTGAGAGAGGGGACAAATCCTCAAAGGCATCTCTTCAAAGAGAGGCTGTTCTTGTTAATAGATCTTTATCAGATGTAGCTATGCTGCCTGAAGGAACTTAGCCCAGGTAGGGTGTAAATCCTGAAATCTTCAGTCTCCTTATTCAATCAATCTCTCATAAAAGGTGAGGAAGAATGTGGCAGTGACTCTGCTCTGAAAGAGGAGTAGAAAGTCCTGAGAGTTGTGCCAGAAAACTTAGAACGTTCTCCTGAAGAGCTGGCAAAGGATTTAACCTCCTGGAAATTTTTGATGGTGAGGGAGGAACACTGTCGTGGCTGTGGAAGAGTGCTAGTGCTTTCCTTAGAGATTGTTTTCTGCACGGGACATAATTTTAAGATATTTTTTTTTCCTTGAAGTTATCAAGATATAACCATCGACCCTGGGTGGGAGATTATTTTGCAAAAGAAAATCAAAATACTGCCTTCAAATAATCTTGCAGAGGTTAATGAGTCCTTTCCAGTATACGGAAATTGGGCTGCCGTGTGTAGTTAAACCTTTCCTCCAGAGATGGTCTGGGCTTCAACAGTCTCTGCCTGTCTCGTGTTTTTTCCAAACCTGCTTTGTCGCTAACAGCAGGGCAATACAATCAAGGGTCTTCTGCTTCAGGTTAAAGAGAGTTGGATTTTTTTCCCCCCCTCCCTCGTTTACTTTTAACCAAGATTGTTTCCCTGATCCAATCCACTGAACAAGACTGTACTGACGACAGCCAGGGAGGTGACTGGACTTGGCCACCCACGGCTGCTTAGGCCGTCATTGCAGCTGAAGGATGTGGTTAGCAAATTACAGCCTCCGTTACAAGGAATGAATATATTATGCTATGCTACAGACTATTGTGACAACCTGGACTATGTACCCTGGGTAGCAGTGATCCTTGTTGATGTGCAAATGTCCTCTACTTCTTTTCAGAGAACCTGCTGTGATTTTGAAAGGACTGAAATAAAAATTAGAAGTTTTCTACTACCTTAAAGCACGTCATTATGCTCTCAAAGGTGTGAATACTAGTACTGACCTATTTTACTTAGAGGTTTTGGGACTATAAAGTCAAGTCTTAATAAAAGTCTGTTTGCTTTTTTCTTCTGTTTTGTAGGTATTGGGTAGTTGCATTTCAGTTGAGTTCTAAGAGACTTGCTGCTGATGTTAGCACTTAGAGCTTTATGAAAGAACTCTAGATTTTTCTTGAAAATGTTTAAAGTTCAAATGTAGGTAACATCAAACCAGATGGATACACTGACTCTTCAGTGAAGACTTGTGATTGATAAGATTTTCAACTTGAAGACGTCTTACCATTACTTTTTCCAGAAAATACATTAACTGGTGGCTGAGTTTAGATCTTATGGTCAGTGTTGTCCAAGGAGACAACTGAACATTCCAGGAACAGTGCTTTAGTGTTTTGAGATGTACTGTTGTTGTCCATTAAATCTCTTGGAGGTCATCAACTTAATTTCTTCTAGAGGACTAGAAGATTGTGAGAGGTAGTTAGATTTTTTAAACCTTTTAGTTTGAGGAATACTTTTCATTTCATTATTGAAATTAGAGTGATGAATAATGCTGAAATCATGTTTGTCCATATTAAATGAATGCTGGCTGATTGTGCCCTACTTGAAGAGGAGGTAGGGGCATGCTTTTCTAACTTGAAGAGCTGATCTATGCTGAATCTCAAATGACTAAACTCATACACATTAAAAGCACCTGGATATAGAAATAGCAATCATTTTTTCTGAAGATTTCCTAGCAAAAGTAAACTTAGCCTCATTGCTACATTTTTATTAAAAATTTCAAGAAAGAGAAACACCTTATCTTCACCAACTCCCCACTCTCTCAGTACAATCATGCTGTGCTAGATGCTCCTGATGGTGAGATTTGTCATTTAAAGGTGATTTTTAAGTTGGTTATATGAGATACTCTGCTGTACTCTGTAATACTGCTTTGCTTTTTACTTACTATCTTCCATCTGAAGACATGAACTTCCATTGCAAAGTATTAGTCCTGACTCTTGTTTACTGATAGCAGAGCTCAGGAATGCACAAGTGGAGCAGCGTGTTCAGTATTAAGGCATACCTTAAAAATAACGACAAATTTTTGAAAAACCTTCTCTTATTTGGAGTTGGAGGGTTGAGATGGTACCTGCACAAAGGCATATGAAGTCTTGCGTGAGACAAGCCTGTGGAGCAAAAATACCACCACCATCACCCATCTTCTTCACAGTGTCACTCCATCCCTCTGAAAAAGTGGTCAGGGAATAGCATTTGCAAGTTGTTAGTAAAATTACAATTGGTTTTCCTGTTCATTAGATGCCGGGGGAGACTGTTAGATATTTTAGGCCTACGTTATTATATGTGTCAATATAGTTGCATTGGCCAAGAGCTGGTGGGGGCTCAGTTTCCAATCCCATAGGGAGGGAGCACAAGAACGCCAGCGTGCTTTGCAGGCGAGCATGAGGGGGCTGCAGCCATTGCCTCCTGTCCTCAGACGGTGCCTCCGCTTCGTTCCCAGTGCCAGCACAGTGTGTAGAGGGGAGCTCTGCAGCCCCTTGCATTTGGGAGGGTTCAGTTAGACACTGGACTCTAATGTCCAGACAGTGCTGATGTTGTTGAAACAGCATATTTTGTATTAAGTACACAATTATTTTTTTTGTTACACACGAGACTGCAGCAATTCCATGTGAGACATGTAGGAGGATGAGGGAGAATCAACATTTGCCAAACAGAAAGGGATAAAATCTGGTGGAATAACAGAAACTTTCTGTTAAGCGATAAGAAAGGCAATAAATAAAGAATGAAACCCCCAAAACCTGAAGAAATTGGCAGGGAAAGAAGGGAGGAGAGGAAAAGGGCTGCCACAGCATCTTTTTACATCTAAAGTCAGTTCACCCAGATAAAGAAGTGCGCTCCTAGAGGCCGCATGAGTATCTCTGAACAATGTGTGTCTAAATACTCTGATTATTAGATTGCTCTTTTGTGTGTGCATATGTGCATATAACATGAATTTTCCAAAAGCACCCGGTCACTGAGGCATGCAGGCTGTGCAGCAGCTTGGCAGCATGTGCTTTGGCAAGTCAGCGGGTGAGCGCTGTGCTGGCATTCCGAAGTTTTTGTTCTCTCTAAGCCCTGGATAAAAAAAAAAATAACTTGGCTGTGAGGCCCAGACAGTGTAAAGGTGTCTGCAAAGCATTATATAAACCGTCCTTGCTTATAGCTTGATTGTTTCATTTTTCAGTGTGTGTAAGAATATGCTTATTCTTGTAAGGCTTCGTGACATCATCCACTTAGTTGGGAGGTGTAAGACGGCAAAATAACATACAAGGCTGGTTCCAGCTGTCTGAGGGCAAGCATTTTGCTCTGCAAAAGTGGAACAAAACCAGCTTTAAGAGTGGTTGTTTTTGTGTTTCACTGGAGGAGCTGTTAAAAGTCTAAATTATAGTTTTCCTGATGGCTGTTTGAGCAGGGATGTAGCTGAGCAGCATGTGTATCTGCGTGTGTGACTGGAGTATTTGTGAGAGCGCGGCTGCAGGAGCTCAGAGGGCTGTTTAATTCCTCTCCTCTTCCATTAGCTGATGAAGCAAAACGAGTGGGAGGTCTGTGAAGCCAGATCAGTGTTGATAAGGGAAAGCACAGGTCCCAATGAAAGCATTTAAAAACACTTGTTAAGCGCAGCGAGAAGCAGAGCAAGAAGGTGGGACTGGGTGCTGGAGCCAGCAAGATTCAAGCTGGAAGCAAAGCACACCTCTCTCAGGGTATTTTGAGAGGACAGAGAGGGAGGAGAAGTGCATCCCCGCCATGTCCTGATGTCTGTCCTGGGCATAAGTCCAAATGCCTCTTGTACTGAATCCAGATTTGCTTTAGTCAAACTGGAGTTGGGCTCAGGATAGCAGTAACTGCACGAAATGTCATGTCTCTGGGGTTGTAAGAGAAGCCAGGCTAATAATCCAGACTTGTCTTCTGACCTGGGATACTGTAAATCTGAATTGGAGGTCTTAGCAACAAGTGTCATTGCATCTGGCTGTGTGGATCGTGGCATCGCTACCTGAGGTTTCTATGTCATAAAACAAGCAACTTGGCAACCCGAGGTTTTCATCCGCGTGTATCTGAGATAGAGTGATTGGGATGCAAGCATTTCTGGCACTAGTGAATTGTTGGATTTTTCTGAAGAGGCGGTCACACAGTGCAGTCAAGATCTGGCTGGCGCGTGGTTCACTGTGCAGTTTGTTTCCCTCTCAGAGGTATCTTTACTTCTGTTTAGTATTCTGCACACCGTGCTGAGACCTGGGTCTTGTTTAATCAGTTTGGTTCTGATTGCTTCCTTGTATCCATGGGTCACATCTTGAATTCAGTGTTTTGCATTACAAATCTGCTCTCCAGAGATGGCCAGGATATATAGCTCCATCTGCCACATCCCGTTTTAGCCCTTTTTCATGGAGCCCTGTTAACAGGTGACATGCACAGCCCAACGAGATTCCAGCTAATTGTTGGTGTGTAATTAGGAAGATAAGTGCTGGACCGGATCCTCTTCTGCAAAATGAAGGAACCCCTGCAGGCTGCAGAGGGATGGGCAGTATTGGCTGGACCTCCTGGTGCAGCTCCTGTGCTCGCTCCATTCCAGGGACCGCCTTGGCTTTGAAAGGTGAGATGAGTCATAGGAGCTGGATTATTCTGCTCTGGCACCAGTGGAGAAGCAGATCTCTCACAGGGGTATCATTTGTTCTCTTGTTTTGTGACATTTGGGTGACAGTGTTTTTGAAATGGTCATTTCTGCTGTGACTACTGTGAGAAAGAGTTTAGTCTGAAATCAGCATGTGAAAGTGCTAACAAATACAGTGCTTGTGCACCATCAGCAGATAGGTGACCGTTTTGATTCCTTATCTCATTGTTGTTCTGATAGAGCCAAACCTCTTTTGTTAGAAGAGAGAGCCTGTATATTTTTAGGCTTTTCTTCAGGTGGAAAAACAGGAATTCACATGGTTTTCGGCTTTTCTCCAAAGTGATGATGTAAATTGTCATAATAAAACTAAAGCTTTAATGGAATTTTAAGAAACACTGGTATCTGCATATCGCAGTGAGGAGGATGTCTAACAAGACCTCTTGCACTGGCCAGTCCCTGCTTTTAGGGAACCTCTTCTGGGGTTTTTCAGCCATATGATGCTGTCTCATAGCGCACACAAGATCTGGTGTGGGAAAGCCCCAGGGAAGGAGATGATGGATTGTATTTTGAATGCAGTGAGTAGGATTGTATCATCCCCCGTTAAGTATACATTTTCTTTTGTGTTCTTGATGACTTGGACAGTTCAAACTAAAAGCTTCCCTTGAAACAATATATTGAGAGATGAAAGTTTTGAACAAGGGCTCTGGCAGATAGTTGTGAAACACAAATGTAGTTTAAAGTTATTTTGAAACAGCCGTAACGTCAGAGAAAAACACAATTTCTTCCTTTGAGGGAAGAGGGAAATAGCTGGTTAACAGCTAGAGACTTACCTCACGATTTACATTTTTAGATGGAGTGCTAAGGAAAATGCACGGCTTTCTTACCAAGTATATATTGTAAGCTGTTTTTATGTTAGTTGCTTTGCTGCCAGGGTTAATGAGGTGACTGAAGGCCAAGTAAATGTAACGTATTCATAGGTAACAGTATTAAAAATGAAGCTTGAAAAGGCTGGCTGGCTGGCAGCCAGTCTGGGGTCCCCCATTTCTCACTGTTTAGCAGGGAGATAAGCTGTGAAGAGGAGCATCTGTGAAAGATGGGAGGCAAGGCAAAAATGCTTAAAGTTGTAGCTTAGTATTTACTTTCCAAACAACACCGGGAGTGCTGGTGCCTGCTTGGTAGTTTATTGGGGAGCATAATGCCTGTAAAGTTGCTGCAGCACAGGCAGCTGTTACGAGGGATGCACTTACTGCTTGCCTCCCCCAGCTCATGGAAGCTGGTCTCTGACTTGACCCTGTATTTCTGCTGATCTTGAGTTGTGCATAACACTTTCCAGCAAAAATAAAAATTTATTGTGAAATTGGGTTCAAATTCTTACACAGAAACCTGACGCAAAACGTATGTGGGGTGAATTTTGTTAGTATTTGTATTCATAGAAGTTCATTTTAAAGACTGTAAAGGATGAGAAGCACACTGTAGCAGATTTATGGTGTTTCATGAAAAAAGTGCCTGCCTTGCCCTTTCTAGAAAGCCTGATGTTAAACTGTGTGGCTTTAAATTATTACTAAGGCTATATTGCCACCCCACTTGTTTCTGAGGTGATGTTTTGTGTTTGTAATGTATGTTTTTATTTTGATTCATTCTAGTTTCACAGCTACGGCCTTAAGTAATCCTTCTGAGTAAAGCAAATCTGTTTCGGTTACATCAACAGGGCATTTAATGTCCACAGAACTGCTAATCATTCTTCAATTGGTGCAATTAAAATAAAGCTTGGGTCATAAGTGGTAGAAATATGAGAGAGTCTGAAGCTGCTGTGCTCTTGTATGCTCTTGGCTTACGTGCTACAGAGGTGATTTTAGTCTGCTCCTGAGCCGGGGTGTATTTATTTCAGCTTAATTAAGCAGCAGCCCTCTCAGTGCTTCGCCGCCTACTGCAGTCAGTGATCTTGATTCATTGGTTGGTCTGGAAGAAGATACAGCCATGGCATAAAGGATGGGGTGTTTTTTCTTGCCGGTACGTACTCATCACTGCTAAGTGCTTCCATTGATTACAGCAGCGCGAACACAGCTGAAAACAACACGGTTGGTGGTTTCTAGGAAAGCTTGTGCTACCATTTACTGAGCCCTCACCTTCTTGCTTGAGGACTTTATTTTGAAACAAAAGTGGAAATGTCAGGCAAACACGTGCAGATGCTTGTTGCAATTGCTGTTTGGAGGGGCTACCCGCTGGCTCCTCGTGATGATTTCACAGCTGTATGTACTGAGCATCCCTAGCAGGCAGGCTCTGGTTGCTGTTGGGGTGTACTGGGACCGGTCTACAGAAGCAGGGCAGATACTGGCACAACTGGGGTGCCTGTGGTGGATGGGGCAGGGGAGTGTGTGTGAATGCGGGTGTAGACTGTGCTGCACCAGTTGTAAGTATGTCATGTCATGTTATCCCTAACTCTTAAATGGCAGGTGAAAAGCTTCAGCTAATACTCATTTAATAATTAATTGATGTGAACAGGCATATCTTTGAGCCATTTTCATTTTATATGGTATGATAGACTTTTGATTAATTACCCTAGCTTGTAGAGTTGTAATAGATTAGTGTCTTACTTAAGGGAAGGAAAGGCTGTACTTTTCTTGTCATTGACCAGATACTAATGGATCAGTTAGGGGATGCAGCCAGCTGGAGTGTGTGCATCCTCATGGCCACACAGCTCCGCTACTGTGCGGCATGCAAAATATGAGCCTGTCTGGAATGCATCTGTTTCTCTTGTTGTGTGTTTGGACTGGACACACCACTGTAGACACTGCCGGAATAGAAATTAATTCTTCTTGCGAAGGTGCAATAAACTAGCTTGGAAGAGCCAGGCCCATTCTTTCTTGGCTACCTCATGTTGTGCTGAATTGAGATTGTAAATGACATTCTCTGGACTGTCTTTAAACGCACTTGGACATTGGGAAATATGTGAGGAGAGATAGCAAAGGCAGGGGAAATGCAGACATAGGCAGTAATGTATGGAACCTCTGGGGCTAGTCCTGCTGACAGTCAAATTGCCTGTGTTGGCTTTCTGAATAGACTAGCTGCCTGGATTAGGGCAGGGCATGCTCTCAACAAGTCTTAAATGCTGCAGCAAGACCTCTTGGTACTGCAGCTGTTTAATCTAAATAACAAGTGTGTATTTTTTATTGAATTTAGTATGAAAATGAATGATACAGTGGCCTCGAGGGCACTCTTTTGATATAATTTTGTATATAAAGATTTTTTTCCCTCTCTTGTTTGTTTTTTGTGTGTGAATGAGCAGGGTATAGACAGCCTCTTTCAAAATAATGTTAAGCTGGGAGTGTTTGGAGTTTTAATCTTGTGACTCTATCCATCTCCTCTAGATCATATTTGTCTGAGATAACTTGGCACTGCTTGGCAGCCTTTCATCTACAGCATGTGTGCTGCTGTCCCTGAGATGCACCCATTCTTCTGGAAACACAGCAGAGACAGAAGAAAGCTCAAAAGTGTGTTCTAAATGGGTTCTTTGGTTGTAGTGTAAATGGTGTTTCCCACAGGTAGGGTAAGAGAGCCTGGCTTGTACAGGGCTGTTAAAAGGCTCCTGGGGCAGGAATGATACAGATCCTTTCAGCAGGGATTGTATCAAGCATCTGAGAAGATCTGGTAGCACCATGCTGGAGCTGGTCTGGTTCTCGCTGCTGTCGTTTCTCACCATTCTTCACCTGCGTGAGTCGATATGAAAGGGTTTGTTATCTGATGCTTTTTTCCAGAAGTTAATAAAGTTAAAGCATATTTTTGATTGTCTTTGACCCCAGTATCAGTTGCTGAGCATGGAATTGTTCGGAAGACTTTGTGTAGTTCAGGAGTCAAAGCCACTTGAATAAACTTGGGGTTTAATAAACAAAAAAATGGATGAGACAGTTCACTGTTTTCCCCTGCACATTTGCCTAAGGCTTTCAGCTGTCCAGAGAAATGACAAACTACATCAAACAGAACCAATTATTGGTGGCAGGTTTGGTTGGTTTTTCAACATTTCATTTTAAGCAAATTGTTACTAAGGTGTTGCGGGGTTTTTTTCCCCCTTAGCTTCCAATACACTCTATTGGCAAAAAAAAGGGCAAAACCCCCCTCTATTTGAGAAGGAGTTCAAAAAGTCTATGATAATCATGAATTTACAAAGTCCCTTATGATAGAGATATTTCTATATTAATACTAATTGGAAATGTTTTAAAGGTAACATTTAATGTATTTTAGCACTGTCTCCTGTAGTAGGATTTTGACCTTTTCATTGCCCCTGTGAGCCTGGGATGTTAATTCAAGAAATTGCACATGAGACATGAGGAATGTCTGAGATAACTTACCAAATTCTGCAGGTCCTTTCTTGCGGACAAAAATACCCCAAACTTGGACTTCTTTAACTTGTAGAGGAGCTCAAATTACAGTGGTTGTACATGGCATACGCCTTAACTCTCAATTTGCTAACAGTTCAGAGATCGCTGGCTGCTCTGAAAGCTTAGGAGGATACGAGTGTGTGCATTTACAAACTCGGAGGGGTTAAGGAGGCTTGTAGTTAATCCAAAATACAAAAATGCTGCAGCAGCAGAATTGCTCCAAGCTCTTTTAAAAGTCCTTTCAAGTTAAGATGACATTGCTTTTGGTTTAATATAATGAATTCAGTAACGCAAGAAGGCACTAGCTATTCTGCTTGTTCCCACTCTCTGGTGAGGAAAGGGGGGCTTACAGGATTCTTGTTCGGCTAAATAAAGTTTGACTTGCATGTAGTGTGATAAATTCAAGTAGAATGCTTTCAAAGATAAAGAGCCAAGTATCTACAGCTTTTGTGCCTCCAGTAACTTGTAAGAAACTCTCTTGGACAGTTGATGGAAAAGGATTTGGGGATGGTGGGCTTTCCCAGGGCAACTGGTCAGTTTGAAAATAAATAATCAGCTTTGCCTGGTTCATACAACTGACTGTCAGTAGGTTTTCAATCTTGATCTTAATGGTTGCTGCCTAGGAATCTGCTGCGCCAGTTGTTTTGGTTGGCCTTCCTGGTGCATCCTTGCTTCAGGCGGTGGTTCGATTAACTTTTCCTTGCCTATCTGCACAGTGAAGAAAGGAGATCTTGTTGGCTTCCCTTGCAGTGCTGATGCTACTCAACAGCAAAGGCTCTTGAGGAGGTCTGTTTCCAGAGATGATCAGTTTGCTTCAGCTAGCACTATGAGTCAAGGAAGATACATACTTTTATTTTGCATTTGTAAAAATTCCATCAGCCAGTGCTGACTTCCTTAGGAGATGCCAGGTCACAGGTACGCTCCAGTTTGGGCCAAGACATGTTGGCTGGACTGCGAAGTCTTCTGAAACCTGTAAATTTTCGCTGAAGAACAAGCCCAGGGTACTTTTGCACAGAGATCTACACTTCCGTGGTCAAGACCTTGGTGCTTCTGTGGGTGGGACAGAAGCATGACAGCGTGGTGGGAAATGTTCAGTGCTTTAAGCTGCCCTTTACTGCTGGTGCCCTCAATGTGATGCAGAAAGTTGATCTGACAGGAATTATCTCTGCAAGCTTAAGGGACAGAATAAGCTTCATCATGAACAGCAGTGCTTCATGAGGAATAGGTATTCAAATTCCTTCATGTATTCTTTTTTAAAAGGGCTGTAAACAAATTGTTTATCATAAACCACCTGTATACATAAAACATTTTCTGTTGCCAGCACCTCCCAGAGTTGGACTGGTGATTTATCTCTGACAGTGCCCTGGATACTTCGTTCTTCTGCTTAAAAAGCCTGTCATTGGTACTTTTCCAAATGTTTCAATGTCTTTAATGTTAGTTCAGAATATCTAATGCATTGTTCCTGCAGGCAGAGAGGATACCAGCTGCATTAGGCAAGCTTCTGTTCTGTTGCCTCTTCTTTTACAGTCAGGAATGGCCTGTGTTCTTCCCGGGAGAGGTTTGAGATTCATTTCCACTAGAAGACGGGGAAAAAAGTGGTAAAGGGAAAAACAGAAGACAGATACATGAGTCTGTCACGAAGCCCTTTTCAAAAGCCTTCTCTTCACTCTGAGGAGAGAAAATTGCCTTGTACATTGCGTACGATATAGGCTGAAATATTTTTTTCTTCACGTTTCAACTCTCAACTTTCATTTTAAAAGGGTAAAATATACAAATAAAATTTAAGCCCAATCCGTCAACAAAAGATAATGCCTTCTGAAGATAATGCCTTCTGAAGCAAAGCCTCTGGGCTTTGAATGTTTGCCAGCTGACCCCTAAAATGCTGCTGGTGGGATACTTTTCTGTGATAGCTAGTTTTGAAATGCTCAGTGGATGCTTACCAGGTAGAAGGACTTAACTTACTAGTCATGGAGAGAAGGAGCACGATTCTTCCAAAAAATTTCTGGGACAGCATCCAAGTCAGTGAGAAATGCCCTGGGATTTCTGACCTGAAATCTGTAGCTCTGTCTGCAGTATCTGCCTTCCTTCCACTAGTAAGTGTTGGGCAAATTTGAAGTGTTTCCCATGCCAAGATGACCTTATTTTTCAAGCAATAGGTGGGCTGCCTTTACTGCAGGGAGTGTTGCGACTTCTGTGTGGAGAGACTCCTTCATTGTTCTGTCCTCAACCCATCCTGTTTTGGGGTCTTTGCTACCTGGTGGGTGAGAGCACTTGCTTCTGCTGGAGCTGCTCCCACCTTCCCTGCAAGTGACTTAGTGTTGGCAGGTGTCACTTGAAATGAGCTTATACTGATGATGTGTATGCTATGACAGGAGCAGAGTTGCCCATTTCCTGACGAGGATTCAGTGGTACAGCAAGTCCTGTCCTTGATGGGTGATTTTCCCTAGTTTCCAAGGCTCTGATACAGAAATGGGTGCTTTACAAAGACAGCCTGGCCTCCCTTCTGCAGGGTGCACACTAGCAGCTCCTCTTGCAGGACTGTCCTGACCTTGCTTATTTTGGACTTAGGCACCATAAAATAGCTTGTTAATTGCTGCTCATTTAGAATTATAATTAGGTGTTACCAGATGAGTTCTGTAATACTACAATTAAAATGTTATAAAAAAAATTGTGGGTTTTAATACTTCATAAATTAGCTACAATTTTAATTCAAAGTACACTTGATTGCAAATTCTGTGTATATGCGTAGTTATTAAAACCCACAAGGATAAAACCAAAGCAGAGATGTTTTTAAAGAATGTACCAGTAAAAACAGCTGTCCCCTCTGCATCATGTTGCTGTGGAAGGTTTGAATGATGCAGAACCCATGCACTGACTGGAGGTTACGCAACCAGGGACAAGCTCCAGCATCAGATCCCTTCAGTGAGCAAGGAAGGAAAATCATTGCTCAGGTTATTGTCCTGGAGTATGAAAAGGAAAGAGTGTCAGAGCAAGGTATGGCTGAAACTGTTTGGGGTTTGCTTAGTGTCTCTGTGAAATGCAGGTGCTTTGCATTGAGAAAAGCTCTTCAGCAAGTGGCAGCAAATGCCTTGGGCCTTAGAAAATCCATTGTATTCTGGGTCATGCATTACCAGATCAGGACTACCTTAGTTAATGTGATGCAGAGTGCTGTACTAGTGCAGGCACAGTCTGGTGATTCAAGCTGATTCAAAGCATTTTGAGGGGATAGCTTTGTCCTGCCTTTCCGTAGCCAGACTAAAGCATATTATTGGCAGAAACACGGTGTTGCGTGCTCTAGCTAATTCAGTAGAACCGCCCCTCTGCTCATGCCTGGCTCAGGTCCCCGTTAACTAGTGGGCTGGGCACACATCTAGAAGCCATGGACGTAGAACTGTCGACTGAACAAACGAGCTTTCAGAGAGAATGTCATCAAAACCACTTTGATGAATTAGTCTTCAGGTAAGAAAAAGCTTGGACATCTGGTGGCATTGCATTTCTGAAAGTAAACTTGGAGGATGTTCCTCATATGTTACTAAGTGTCTCGGAGCCAATGCCTGTTGGCAGCTGAGGAGCTGCTCTGCGGTGCTGTTAATTTGATATGTTTGGATCTGATGAACAAGGTACTGCATCTTGTGCCATTAGCCCCCACACCAACATCAGCCACGTGGAGCAACAGGGGCTGTGCCTTTCCTTGGAGCTGTGTTCAACCAGGTCCTGCTCAAGCTTTCCTTTTTTTTTTGTTTTGGTTTGGTTTGGTTTGGTTTGGTTTTGCTGGGTTTGTTTTGTTTGTTTGATTTGGTTTGTGGTGTTTTCTTTGTGTTTTTTTGGTTTTTATCAATCTAGGTAACATCTTTCCCCTTTAAGATCTGTTCTGTTTTTACGCTGGTAGCTTTTTGCCTTTAGGATTTTACATTCTGGCAGCTAACAAAATTAAAATGGCTTTCCTCCTAAGTACTGTAAAACGTACATTGAATCTGATTTCAATGGCTCCAAGTATGCATTTCAGCACACTAATGTACGAATGGATTGGAAAAACAGCTAGCAGTAATTTTCTTTCCTTAGGTTTTACTGAATGGTATCCCAAGAAGCTGCATACTATGTATTATCCTCTTTGTTTTGCTGAAGGTCATGTAAAGGTGATGGCCTGGAAGGAAAGAGTGGGTAATTTCAATAGTAAAGCTACAAAGTTGCTGCAGATGGCATATGGGATGCCTTATTTTTCAAAGGTCTTTCCATCTGCTATTGGCAGAAGTCTCCATTACAAAAGGGCGGGTTTGTGTGAGGTACATGATTATTATTTTTTTTTTTTAGATTGATCTTTT
>WEIS01076564.1:0-18907 GCA_013389965.1 Todus mexicanus | reverse complement strand
CTTGAGAGGATATTTGTGGTTGAATGTCAAGGTCCATGATTTATAGCTGTCCGTCTTGGTGATGCTCTCACAGGCATGGAGGCCATCTGTATTTCTTAGTCAAAGATTCCTAAGTGCCATTATAAGGTTGTTGGGACTTCTGCCAGTGAAAAAGTTGGATTGCACTGAACAGCAGGAATTGCAGTTCATTACTTTGGTTGCCTATAAAGCAGTGAATTAAATTATTTTTAAAGCTGTCAGCAACACAAGGTTACCTGGAAGTGTCTGCCTCAAGCATCCCCTTGGACAAGCAAGAATTAGCTTGTGGGCGAGATGTTCTGGATAGTAGGATGGGCAATTTGTTCTGCTGTGTTTTCCTCACTTTCTCACCCTTGCTTAGGATTCACCTGAAAACACTTGGAGTAGTCTTTGTGACTTCGGTGAAAGTACTTCCATGCGCTTTCTCCCTTCCTGTTGAGAGCCATTACCACATTAAAATACAGACTTGGAAGACAGTTATTACAACAAGTGGTAACTGTTTGAAGACCTATACATTGAAAGGTTTTAACAGAACCACAGAATGGCAGGGGTTGGAAGGGACGTCTAGAGATCACCTCATCCAGCCCCCCTGCTAAAGCAAGTTCACCTAGAGCAGGTGGCCCAGCACTACATCTAGGTGGGTTTTGAAAGTCTCCAGAGAAGGAGACTCCTCTCTGGCTAGCCTTTTCCAGGGGTCTGTCACCCTTAAAAAAAGTACAGCAGCTTTTCCTTGTGTTCAGGTGGAACGTCCTGTGTTCTAGTTAGTGCCTGTTGCCCCTTGTCCTGTCACTAGGCACCACTGAAGAGAGTCTGGCCCCATCCTCTTGACACCTGTCCTTTGTCTATTGATAAGCGTTGATAAAATCCCCCTCTGTGTTCTCTTCTCCAGCCTAAACAGCCCCAGGTCTCCCAGTCTTTCCCTGTAAGAGATGTTCTAGTCCCCTAATCCATCTTCGTAGCCCTCTGTTGGACTCTCTCCAGTAGTTCTTGTCTCTCTTGAACCAGGGAGCCCAGGACTAGACACAGTACTGGAGATGTGACCCCAGTAGGGCAGAGCAGAGGGGCAGGAGAACCTACCTAGACCTGTTTGCCACACTCTTCTTAACGCACCTCAGGATACCATTGGCCTTCTTGGCCACGATGGCACGCTGGTGAACCTGTTGTCCGCAACGTTAGTTTAATATTTTCTTGTGGATGGAATTCTAAACCCTTTTTTAATCTACTTTGAAAAATAGTGACAACTCCCTCCTCCACAACTGCATGCTAATTTTATTGCTTATTCAGTGGAGGAAAGTACTCGAGAGGCTTCGGTGCTTAGTAAGCTGAGGGAAGAACAGGGCAAGGTAGTGCTGGATGTTGTGTGAGTGCTGGTTTTAGAGTCAATCTGAAACTAGGACTTGACCCCTGTACTCTGGGGCTGGACATCCTCTGTCAGGACCCGTGTATTGGCTGTGCTGGTGGCGTGCAGACAGCGGTTGCTTTGGAAGAGCGCGCAGGTGGCAGATGCCCATCGGTGTCCCTTCTGCACCCTCAAGGGAGTCTCCCTTGCAGGACAGGTCGCTGCCAAAGCGAGCTGTGCTTGTTGGTGCCTACAGCATTGTCTGTTTAAGACTGCCATCTCCCACACTGTGTTCAGATTCAGATGCTTTGTGCTTCCCGCAGTGTTTCTCAATGAAAGGTAAATCATTGCTCCATGATCCTTGTGCTGATCACACACAAGTTGGTGGGTGCAGGTGAGGTACCTGTGAGGCTGGCGCTCAGCCCTTGAATGAAAGGTGCAGCTTTTTCTGCTGTGTTGGGACTGTCTGAAGCAAAGACCAAAAATTGTTTTGAAATAATCTTGCAGGAGTCGTAGACTGTGCCACAGGACCCTTTTATCCAAGCTCTGACAAAACAGGGTGTTTCTTTTATTAACAATATGTTAAAAAGTATGCCTATTTTCTTCACTGTTTGATTTGATTCTTTTTTTATTGAGCCTGTTGCCATTAAAAATGATGAGCAGTGCTAGGGCCTCCAGTTGCTATTAGTGGTCATGTAAACTAAATAAATCAGCTGATATTTAAAAGTCAGTCAAATTACTCCCTGGCAGTAATGGCAAGCTGCACACCTGGAACCACAGTTTGCTGAAGAACTAGGCCAGCTTTTGGCTCTAGGAGCCTGCTTTGCAGAATTGCCTTCATTATGCTAGATTCCAGTGGTATAGTTCAATGATTAACTCATTAGAAGTTGAGAAATTAATCGACAGCTGAGAGAAAAGTGTATTTCCCTGTTCCATTCAGTAAGGGAATGAAGTGGAATTGACAGATCTAGTTTCAAAAATATGCAAAGGGATATTTTGAACAGAAAACATCAGTTGTACTTAACTACAGATAGTGTACAGAGTCAAAAAAATTCCAAGTAATCAACAGATGTGCTGAAGACATAAGAAAAGTCATTACTTTTTTTTTAACAGCAATTTGGAAATGCCCATTTGTGTTTATTTACATCAGACAGAAGTTTGTCTAAATGCAATTTATAGTGAAATTTGAGTTCAAAGTTAATCTCATAAATTATTGTTTTATCATGTAAAAAAATGCTAAAATACTAACCTTGAAGATTTGGTAACCTGTATAATTAAGTTTCTGATCCATGAAGATATTCAGACAACTATATTTTATTGATTGCTTCCAAGTAGAAGCTGGCTGTCTGATTACCTTGTAGATGTATGCCTGAATGTACACAATGACTAGTCAATTTTCCCAGTTAATAGTGGCTAAAAAAATGGTAGTACTCTTGATCTCTCAGGCTGAGGAAAAAACCCCACCAACCCATGATATTTGTTTTATTTAGTTTCGTACCAGTAAGTTTAAGCGGTCCCCCCGTGACTTTCACTGTGCATATCTCCACGGACTGCATTTTTTTCTTGCTAGAAGATCACTGCTCTTGGAGGGGCTAAGAACTTGAGGTTCGTGTACCACCGTGGTTTGTATGTTCAGGTCGATGAAACTTGTGGCTGAACTGAAAACAAGATTTCGATTGTGTGTGGAGTGGTTCAGTGTGCTGAAGCCCTCTCTCTGAACGCTTAGACACACGTGTACTGGGATGTTGTCAGTCAATAGTTCCAGAGGTTCAGGGTGAAAATGTTTGTAACGAACATGTGCAGTGCAGAACCTGGTAGTTACTTGTCACTTCACAGTGATTCTTGTCACTTCAGAAGAGGTCTTAGTTACCACTGAATACTTCAAATACGAATAGTTCTGGGGCCAGTTAGGCCTAACATAGGATCAGGAGATAGCTCAAGTATGTTGTAATCTTCTGGAAGAGATGGTCCTTACTAAATTTGTCAAACTCAGAAAGGTGAGCTGCAGTTTTGGCTTGGTTAGCTCAGTAAGGGAGTGGCAAAACAATGTGTAGCTCACCTTAAAAATTGAAATCAAACTGTGCGAATAATTGGGAAAAGACATTTTCATTCCCTCACCTCAGACATCTGCTCTCCCACTGGCGTGTTTGTGTGTGATGTGGTTCACAGGAATGAGAATGCAGACCAGTCAATTCTGTAGTGCGCTCAGACAGTGTCTCCTGGAAGGACACATCAGACAAGTAATTGAGGGTAACGTTAGTGTGAGTCTTTTATACAAGCCTAGTTCAGTCAATTGTCCGATGCTGAAAGCTGTTAGCCAGTTCCATCCTGCAGCCTACAGGTTAATTGCAACCATGAGGTTACATCAGTGAATATCAGTTCAGTAACTTTCTATCTACATCTGCCTTAAGTGTAATTCTCTGGTGCTATGATTTTTAGAAAGTCAGAAGATGAGTGCAGCTTTTCTGTAATCTGTGCTAGATTTAATCAAGGATGGCCTTTTCTGTTTCTGTTTCACTAAGTTGTGGTTGTAGCTTTGCAGTACCCCAGGGTGTTTGAAGTGGACATATTATGACTAATGAATCCATGCAGGTGTTCCACAAATTGTCTTAGTAGGATGCTAAACTCAGCGACCTGTGTGGCTGGGACAGGTCATGTGCCCTCTGCTGTGTTTTTAAAAGAAAACTGACAATACAGAAACTTCAAAATAAATACCAAAATGCTTCTGAACAATGCTGTACCTGCAAAGCAGGTGTATTACTTGAGAAGAAAAGACTAGGCTCTGTGGCTTTTGGATCCCATTCCCTTCCACAGAAGTAGGATGGGGTGGCAGAGCCAGGTGTAGCACAGTCTGCCTGCAACAAACTGGCTGCCTACATCATCCTCTGTTCCAAAGAGACCGAGCGCTGAACCCTAAAGTTGTGGGATATTAAGTGCTGGTCAGATGCCTGCTGTTCATAATTTCCATTCATACGTTAGGGTTTAGAGGAAAGAAATAATCTGATAGACTTGCTTGTTCATTCATCACAGCTGCAGAGGCAGCACAGCAGTGGAGGAGACAGTGGGTGGGATGAAGGTGACTGAGTGAATGATGCTCATCTGCCCCGTGCTTGTAGTTTATGCAGCACTGGCAGTGGAGTTGTCTGTTCTGGCTGCTGGGAATCCGTGCAGGCCTGAAGGATCCTTCAGCCTCAGAGCTGGTAAAAGTGACTGTGGGTCAGAGCCGCTGGCCTGGCAGTGCAGGCTCACATCAGATGCTTGTTTGACACAGTTAAGCTACCAAGTAGGAGGGAACGGTGTTGTGTTCACACCCAGCTTTGTAGGTGCAAACTGAAATAGATGCACGCAGGTATGAACTTACATGGCTTCAACTTAATTAAATTTTGTGTAGCTTTAATTTAAGCAAGTGCAGCTTACAGGTTTAGACAAGCTCTTGAGTCTGCAAGTAAACTAAAGTTCACCTGGGTTGCAGGCTAGGGGAACTCAAACTAAGTCTTTGAGAACTGGAGTAGCACCTGTTTGTAGCTTCTCTGAAGATCCTTGTTTAGGGATTAAAACCATTTTAAAAGGTCCTGTTAGGATTATTTTTTTTTAGGCCCAGAAATGAGGTGAAAACCTGAAGGGTTATATTGCTTTAGTATGCAGTGAACTGACCTTTGAGGTAGGGAAGAGACTTCTAGGTACTCGCAGCTTTGTNTCTGTGGCATGGTGAGAGGGACAAAGTGTGTGTAAGAGAAGCCCTGTGGGTTAAGCTGAAGCTCCCCAGTGCAGTGTCTGTGGAGGGCTAACCAGCCCCACTGCAGTCCTCAAAATTCTTCTTTGCCTTCCTATTGAGTGTGAGGTCCCAGGCAGCATTGAGATGGTAGCATGGTGAGAAGACTGGGGCTCCATTCCAGGCTGCCAGTGGCACACCTGCAGCTGTTCACCCTGCAGGTTTTGGAGGAGGGCTGGCTGTGTGGGATATCTGAGTACTGTCCTGTGGCTGGTGCTCCCTCGAGGTAGAGCCACAAAAGAGCTTGGATAGGACTGAGTTACGGCACTGCAAACCAGATGATACCTCTCTGGTACCAAATGAACAGGGTAATGAAGAGGTACAACCAGCAGCAAACCTGTTTGTCAACAGAAAGTAACTAGGATAGCTGTGGGTTATGGAAAAGTTGAAAGAAATAATGAGAAATAAAGAAGCAGAAACACACCTGTCAGCAGCAGGCTTAAATCTACCATCCAGGCGCCTGCACCATTGCTGGGGAATGGGTATGATAGGAAAGCATTGCTGTAGAGCTGCCAGCACTGGGAGCTTCTGCACTGGATTCAGCTAAACTTTGTGTAACTATGTACAGTAAACATAGCCCTGTACAGATCTGTGTGTTTTCGGGTGTGTATTAAACGTAAGCAGAATGTAGAACCAATCCTATTTTCTTGTCAGTAGGAGTATTGTTTCACGTTGCCGGCAGCTGTCTGCAGCAACCTTTTCTCAAGGGAGAGGCAGCGGAGGACCAGGTCTGTGTCCTGTAGCAGGCTGCGATGCACAGTGAGGTGCCACCTTCCTCATCATCATCTTTTTGGCTCTGCTGGCATGGAAGTGAACCGATTTTGTACACTTGGGTTTTGTAGGTGTGCTTTTTTTCCCCTGTTTTTTTTCTTTCTTTGTTTTTTTATTTTTTAAGTGCTGCTGAGGAGTATCGTGCCTTTAATTTCACTACGTATCCTTCCTTAGAACCATGTGGAACAAAGGATTGAGAAGAATCTCATCATGCTTCATAGCATCTCCAGGTCAGACCCCTTAGAACTACTACCCTTAGGTAATAATACTGTGATGAGGTTTCTGCAGACCAGGGCTGAAAATATTAGGGCAGATCTTTTAGCTATCTATAGACTGAATTCAGAAACCAACCAGAGAATGGTTTTTTTGTAACTAGTTTTAAAGCCGGAAGTTTTCATTGTGGATATGTGTGCCGTTGTGATGGATGATTTGCTGTTTAGCCACAAACCTGCCTATCTAGCAACAGTGTCCGTTCTTACTGCTTTCAGTGGGACACACTTCAGATTAAGTTCCTCCTTGAGCAGTCTTTCTCCATGTCACTTTGTTAAGCTCACCGTGTGCTTTCTGTGTTTTGCCTTTCCTGGCAACTGATCCTTGCAGATTGATCTTAGAACAACGCCCTGCAGTGCCTCATGTAGATTGTTAGTAATAAATACAGGATACAGCTCCTCTGAAGTCATATTATCTTCCCACAGAAGGCATCACATCCTTGGAATAGAGTCCTGCCTGAATATAACAATACGCTCTGATTTTAATTCAGAGCAGTGCAGAAAGAACCAGGGTGAGAGTTGTGTAAAAGCATTTTCTTTGTCACTGCGAAGAGTTCATTAAAGTAACTTGTGGCAAAATACTGAATTTAAATAAATGTAAAAAACCCCAAACAACAAACCCAGAAACTTAAATGAGTGTCATGTTGCTGGAATAGAGCACCTGGCAGTGGGTCATTGTTGCAAGTTCTTCCCAGTTATTTTAAGAATTGTGAAGCAAGCCTTTAGAATTGAATACAGCTAGATTTCTTCAGACAGCTAAAAGAGATGTTTATAGACCTAAATTTCAGATGTAGGTATTCTGATGTCTGCTGGCTAATTATTTCTTGGCAATTCATTACCGTGGGCCACATTTGAGACTTGGGTGTTTCATTAGGAGTCTTATCTTCCTTTTTTATTCAGCTGTTTGTATAGTTGGCATTATTTGATACTCATCATCATAGTGTCAGAAATGAAGGGATTACATTTTTATCCTGCATGAAATGTTTAAATTGCAATTATTTTAGTACCAAGTGTTGAAGTCATGCATTTGACTGATTTTAACCTGCACTGCCTAAAAACGTTGTGGTGTGCTGAACTAGTATGTGTTTCAGTGCTGTGATAGAGCAGTTCTCCTTCTTGTGTCTGATGGAAAACCGGTTTGGCTTTTTCTCTTTGGTGAGTGGAAGAAGGGTGGATTAGGTTACAGGGAAGATGAAATGGTTGCAGCTCGCCCGTGTTGCACTGTTCTGTCAGCTCGCTGTGCTTGTTGCTTCCTTATTTCGCTGAGAAGTGGTTTGACTTGGGTTGAGGAGTGGTCTCCCTTCAAGCTGAAAGAGCCGATATTTACAGGTTGGTGAATGTTTGCTTTGTTTACTTTTTGAGGCCTGAGAGCTGGACACAACTCTGGCTGGCTTTATGCTTTAGGGAAATAACAATGCTTCATGTGCTTCTAGCATGCAGTTATGGTCCCTGTAGCTTTTCTCTGGACTAAGAATATATCTGCATCTGAATACTGGAAGATTCAATTTGTCTTGTATTAAATGTTTTGCTTCTGCTAGCTTGTGTTTGTGCAAGGTTCAAGTGCCTTGTCTCAAGGCATGACATTGAATTATCCCCCGGGGAGAGAGAAGTGCAGGCAGGGAGAGAGCCCCTAGGTGGCATCAGAAGCCACCTGATTTTTGGCTCCTGCAGGCCAGAGGGCGAGGTGCGGATGGGAGGGGTTCTGTGCGCTGGGGTGCCAGAGCTGACTTGAGGAGGTGCCCAGCTTGGGTGTGCTTTCCTTTCTCAATAACCTGTGCTAGCAAAAGCTCTCACTCTGTTAGCTGAGCAGTATATATAGTCGTCATTTCAGTAATTTAAACATGTTTCAACCTTTCGCAGCTCTGCTTTCTAAATATTTAATTGAAATGCTTTTACAGCCATTTTACTTCTTTATCAATGTGAGCCAAGCCAGACAATGTAACATGGCATATGTTAAGATGTTAATTGAGTAGCAGCACACATAGGTGGCTGTTTCATAATTTTCTCCTTAGACGATCCTTGGCTCCAGTTTAACATTTCTTTGTGCTTCTGAATGGAGGGTTATATAAAGATATATTTAGAGCTGTTAGTCTAAGAAAGAGAAGCATTAATTCAGTAAGATTAAGGATTAGGGGCTGAATCCTGCAGGCGCTGCTGGGACACAGTGCTTGTCGTGGTAAGGGTGTGATAATAGTACCTTTCTTATAGTACCACTTACTGTAATAGGGTTGGTAATCCTTTTATTGAGAGGTTCCTCACCGTGTGCAGAGTAAATAGATATTATTTTTTTTAAAGATTTTTCTTAATGTCACCTGAGGTCATCAGAGTTGTGGAAGAGGATATCAAATCTTTCCATAAGGATGCATGGTCAGTTTAATAACGATCCTCTCTATTTTAACATGGCTTTTAGAAAGATGACTTTGCCAAAACATCACTGTTGGTACTTCATAGTGGAGTCTGACATGCTTTCCTTGGGAGACAACTGAGTTTTTGCAAGAGGCGAAGAGGCAGCAGGACACTGCACGGGAGAAAGAGCTCTTAGCTACTGCTAACACTCAGATATCACCTGTGCCTGGGAGACATAGGCCTGGCAAATGCTACTCCTATGGTATTGCTCCCCATAGAAGCAGCCCTTCTAGACTACCCGTAGACTCCCTTGTTAAATAGTTTGACAAACAACCTTTGGAGATTGTGTTGGGGAAAGACTGATGCAGTGGGAAATGAAGGCTTTTCAGACCCAAGTAATTTTTAAAAGGCCGTGTGGCCAAAATAATTCTTCCCTGGCGGACAGCTCTAACTGCTGCCTTGGGTATCCTTCTCGTATAGAAGACTTGATTTCAGATATCTGAGTATCAGCAGTTGGGGCAGCAGCGTGTTGCCATACAGCTTTAGGGTCATACCTGTGGGCTACAAGTGAGCAGCTGGGAGAGCTTCTGCTGGCCCTGAGCAGCCACTGCTCCTGGTCCTCTACTGGAGCTGTGCTGAGTTGTTGCTGGTCTTGTGCTGAGCTTGCAGGAGAGAAAACTTAGGATTTTTTAAAATTTGGTTTTGTTTTTTTCTCCTTCTCCAAATCAAGCTTATTTTGGAACTTTATAAATCTCCTCTCTCTTTGTTAATTGTCTGTGAGGGCCAGCTGTAAACTACTGTCTATATTTTGCCATAGACCGTAACTAGTTAACAGCACAGATGATAAGTAACTATACACTGGGGTTTCCTTTCTAGTTGCTACTTTTCTTACTGCGTCCTGTATATCCGGCAATAATGTAACATAATGCAAGATTCCTGGGAACTGGGAGCCCTTCAGAGAGCTGGCAATCCTTGCACTCGGGTCAGGAGTCGTGTCCCGTCTTCGTGATGCGTCTCCTTCCAGCTATTAGCAAGGATGGGCAGTGTAGCTTTTCATAAATTGCAGTAGGGTTTGACAGAAATAGTGTTTTCCCTTGGCTGTCCACAGTGTACCCAGCACATGAAACGCAGCCTCCTGAGGCTGTGTTCAGGAGGGTTCATGCAAATAATTGCAGTCTTGGTCTGAAGGGGATACAAAGTGTCTGTGCAACTTCACTGATGGTGTAGGACTTCTAATGAAAAAGTCGCTCTTGGCTTCCTGGGTTTGACCACCCAGTCAAACCATTATGGTGTTTTACACAGTAAATAGTGGCTCCACTTGTGCCCTGAATTTTGGTGAACTGGACTTGTTGCTGTTACTGACATTTTCCTCCACTGGAGGACTGAGTCTGCAGATAATGCCTGAAGGATGAGAGCTGTGTGACATTTGGGGCTGGGAGATCCTCAGCCTGAGCAGAACCGCAGTGTCCTGGTGGTGCTGCTGTCCCACTCCTGCTGGGGACACAAATGAGAGCCCCTTCACCAGCGTCCTCCTCTGCAGAGAGTCCTGGAGTGATGCTGCCGCGGGGGATGTTCATACAGTGCGTTCGCTGTGCGTGTCCACGTGCCTGCCTGGTATTTGTTCTGCTGCTGGCTTTCATGGGGAGTGAATGATCTGCAGTTGGAAAGCTGGTAAGGCTTAGTTTCAGTGGCTGTGCAGGCTTTCAGAAGTCTTGGAGTTAACTAGGCAGGAGCTAATAAGTTGGAGGACTTTCTCTTAGCCGTCCCACCCACTTTCCTCTTTCTGGTCTCACAGACGGAAGATTTCTCCTATCCCTTGTGGTTACATGGCTTCTACTATTTGCAGAATTAAGGAAATACTTGGTGTGCTCAGAGCAACTGAATTCTGCCACCTCTTGTGATATGATGGTTCCATGTTGCTCAGCATAGTTCAACTACCTATTCCTGGAAGTAAAGTATTGCTTAATTAGTGGAAGGTTAGCAATGTCTGGTTTTATGCTGCTTTAAAAATATTACATCTCCTTGCCTTCTCCCTCCAGCTTATTCCCTTCCTTCTCTCCCACAGTGCAAAGTAAACCCAGCTGCACACCTGGAGAGAGAACACACTCCCCATTCTGCTCGTGCCAAGTGGGGGCTGTTAAAACGGGGCTGTTTTGAGCAGAAATACATAAATAGGTCAGGGAAAGCAGACATGCATACTTTGGCATAAGATAGAAGAGCAGGTTGAGGAAATGCTTTAGTCTGATTTCCCTCCTCCCCATCCTCCCCAGGATACTTTCAGGAGTGTGTCAACGTGGCTACAGCATTCAGGAGCTTAAATTACTGAAGCCTTCGAAAGTTACCTTCAAGATTCTCTCAGAGGTCTTGGGCCTGAAGGGTTAAGTCAAAAGCTGAGGCTGTTCAGGTGGGCTGGAGGCTTTCCAGTAAGACTTTCCACTGCAGACTCAAAGCAGCAAAAAAGCACGTTCCCTGGGAGGACATAGGACTGGAGATCTTCATGAAACATGCTGGCGTTTGTAGGGAGCCACCCTGCTACACTTCCCTAAACCGCAGGTTAAGAAAACCCATTTTCGCAGCTGTTTTACCTAGTAGAAGGTGGGCTCTTGGTTTTGAGTGGTTGATGGTAGTTCTTTAGAGGTGAGTAGGTTGATCTAGACTAGTGGTGTTTGGGGCAGAGTTGATAACTTTGAGAAGTGCTGCTGTAGACAGTAGATAAGGACTATGTCCCTTTAGAGTCGCTCAGTGTGCCTTAATTTGCAAACAGTCTGCATGGTGGTGTCCCCCAAGCAATAGTTCCATTGTTGATTGTGATAGTGTCATTGAGGTTTTTTTGGTTTGTTTTTCTGGTTGTGGTGGGGCGTGGGGAGTTTCGATATATAGTTTCATGCTTCCAGGTTCTTACGGGTCAGTAACTGGTGCAAGCCGGTAAATCCAAGGCAGCTGTAAAGGCAGCCCCCTGTGCTATCACTTGTAAGAGACAGCTACCCCCAGCATCAGAAAAGGCACCTTCTTGTCCTGGATGATACCACTTGAAGTAGTCTGAATTTGTACATCAAGTGAGCGAGCTAGTTTCACTTCAAGGAGACTGTCAGCATGAAGAGCAATAGGAGAGCACTGTCAGCTGTGCTGTGAGGTGGGTGAGCTGCAACCTGCCTCCAGGAGAAGCAGCGCTTGCTGTTGGCTTATGGTGCGGTTTCTAAGTTTAGTTTTCCAGTGGACTCAGGTCTCTAATAGATTCAAATGGTTCTTTTCATTAGTGAGAGCATCTATCACTCCTGCTGCTCTCCTGCAGCTGTTGTAGACGTGTAGCAGAGTGTGTGGGTAGCACCCTCCGGACATTAGGAGCGGCTCTGTGCAGGGCCTGGTTCAGCCGCGCTTTTGGGATTGCTGGTTCCAGTTACTGTAGCTGCAGCAGCCAGCAGTGAGGTAAAGGATGCACGTGACAGAGACAGAAGTGGGCTTACTTATTTGTAAAAGAAATTTCAGCTTTTGGAACACATCTGTCCTGTTAGCGAAGGAAGAAGTGGGGTGAAATAAACCAAAGTGACAAATACATTGGAACTGGGATCACTCTTCCTTTGCCACCTTTGTCACTTGTCCGTTTATCTCCTTATTCAATGGAGATGCCTCCTGCCGTGCCACCAGATGGAGCTTTTCTGCGCAGCACTCAGGACCATGGGAAGGTCGCTGTCCCAACACCTTCCCAGTCAAAGGGCTGCTTCCTCAGGGTTGCTGTTGCTTGACTTTGGTGTGCATCAGCCCTACTTGAAGGTAAATAAGAAGCATTTGTGTCTTTAGGTCCAGGCTTTATAGAATCAGGCCATGTTAAGCCTGCCCTCTGGTTAGGATGAAAGAAGCTTCAGTTTACCACCAACAGATTTTAACGATGTCCTCCCAGGGTACAAGAAGAACAGCAAGAAATTGCTGTTAAAGTAGATATCGCATGTATCCCTGATGAAGCAATAAGACCTTTGCCTTTTAGAGTGTCACAACATCTGCTTGCAGATTGGAGGACATGAACTTGACTATCCTTTTTGTGCCACCAGTTGATGAAAAGGAAACCTAGAGAAGCTGCAATTGCTGGTCTTGTTACTGCTCTTTTGCTGCGGCTTCTCAACAGTGTTGGTCATTGATGTAGGAGCAGAGGTCACAACTGGACAAGCCTCGGCTAAATTTGAGAGTTTACATTTACTGACTCGGAGTGATACTTGGAGATAGAAGGACAGCTCTAGGGATCTCCTGCCCAGCTGCCTTGTGGCAACTTGCCTCTTTCCCTTTGCGAGAAGAAAATATTAATGCAAATGGGCGTGCTTATGCGCAGTTTGGCAGAACCTAGCAGGACGGGAAACTGTGCTGGCTGAAGCATGTTCTCCTGAAGAGCCTAGTGCACAATGTCATCTGCAAGGCTGTGGATGGAGTAGGGGCTGTACTTAGACTAAGGCTGATCTGCCCATACCCTGCCTCCCCTTCTATCCTTCAGGCTTCTTTTCTGCATTAAACTACCATGTGAAACCGTACAAAAGATTTAGGTACAGAAATGGGCACGTACACCTGAGTCCTATTGCCACGAGCGCTGCTTTGAAGGAGAGGCTGTGGAGCAGCAGCAGCACAGGGATTGTGAAGCCCTACTAGAGGCAGCTGGGGAAAGGTGGAGTCTAGGCTGAAGAAAGTGGTGCTGCAGCAGCCGTCTGTTTCAGCGTGCCTTGGTCAGCTTTGGGTCAGATGCGACTCTTAGCAGCAGGAGGTTTCCATACTTCGTGTCTTTTGACCTCTCTAGTAAGACGGTGATTTTTTGAAGGGTGAGATGACATTTGGGTTCCTTTCTTCAGTTGCTACAATAGATGAGAGAGTCTTCCCAAGGCAAGGAAAAGCTCCTGTTTTACCATCCTTAGTGTTCTCAAAAACCCACAACAGCTTTGCTTTACTCCTTCCTTGGTGTTCCCGAGTGTCCACCCATCTGAGTGTCTTCTTCTACACAAGGTCAGCTGAAGTGGATGCCTGCTGATGTATCTGCTTCAGTTGGACTTGTCATATATTCTTACCTGTTGAAATTTTTATTGCCTTCTGTCGCTATAGCGCGCACAGTTTTGGTATGGGAAGGGGCATCAGTATTAGCAACTTGTGCAAAACAAACTGTCTGGCTTCAGTACGAGGTGGTGGTGTAACATGCAGGGTGACCAAGCTCCTGCCTCTGAGCATCTGATACACCAGCAGGTGCTGGTTCAGTACCTTTGGTTTGTGTCACCCCAGACACTAGAGCAGTTTGTTTTGCTTGTTTCTTTCTTATGATTTTAGTATGTCCACCAGATACTTTGTGTGGTTTTCTTTGTATATGGTAGCATCTGTACAAAAGCAAAATATTTGGAAATGAGATGTTTTGTTATGTTAACAGGAGATTGAATTATGGTTTATTCTACTAGGAAAAGAAGTGATCCCTGAAGTCCAGAAAAGGTTGTTCAGTGCTTATTCAGTAGGTGTTCAGCAGAAAAGATAACTGGTTTTTTGCATGTTAAAGCTTCTGCTCCTCTTCAGAGCAATGATAAAATGCCTTCGACTAATACAATCAGAGCAAGCACGTGAAATACAGCAGCCTTAGGAAATACAAAATCTGCTTATGAGCGTGTTTATATGAAGTATAATAAGTTCCATACCATTTGTTACTTCTTGGCACATGTACTAGGGTCATTTGTGGCATACTTTAATTCAGTCCTCCACTTAATGTCATCTTAATACGCCAGCTGGGAAGTTGTGAGGCTAACCTGGAAAACTCCTGAGTTGCCAGTGGGATACCAATTGTCTACTTTGGAGCAGCTCTTTGGAAAGCTAGAAATAAATGCCTTGGAGTGGTGGGACTTGCTGAAGCATAGGGAGAGGGAGGTGTTAATTGTGTTTACAAATGAACCAGTAAAATGCATCTGAATTGTGGAAGAGCTTACTGTGAAAGTAGTGACGTCCATCCTGACTGCTTTGCAGCTTGGGGTAACAGCTGCCGGTTGCAATGATACTTCATTCTAAAAACCCACAGTTCTTTTATAAAAGAGCAGAACTGCAAGAATTCTAACAAACGGTTAAGTTTGGGAAGACTTCTTATGAAAAAATAGCTGGATGAGTATTCTTCCATAGGCCAGTGGGATTTTTCACAGCAGGACATTAAGCCTGTAGTATAGTGATAAAAATTCTAATATGTAATATTTTTGTCATTGCTGTTTAGATTAATTCAAGATTTCTATTCTCTCTTTCTTTCTTCATGTCTAGCAAAACTGTACAATCTAAAGTGGACTGCATTTTGGTAAGTACAACTTCAGAATGCTTTTTAATATTTAATAAACAGTAGGACTGAAATAGATGGCCCTGGAGAGTGACAGCTAATAGGAAGCCTTTTCTTAGCAATGCTTTAAGGTACTACCACTAAATGTAACCAAAATTAGTTCCCATTGCCAAAAATTACATGATACAGGTTTTGGTGTTTGTTTTCCAGGGGAGTATTGACCTTTCATTGCCAGCAGCTGGCTGGCTGTGACTGCCACTTGTAGAACTGTCAGTACAGATACCCCACAGAAACTGCTTTTCTGGGCACCATTTTATTCAATGTAAGATTATGTATTGCACAGGTCAGAATATGCAAGAAACTAATTGTGCCTTCAGGTTCCATTGCTCTTTAGGCCTTTAATGACAAGGATTATTGTTGTTGTCATTGTTTCCTTGAAACAGTTAATTCCTGCCTGGTACTACATTTTAAGGAAGGACCTAGGCTGAATTATGTTTGCAGAAAACCTGGCAGATTGTTGTGGTCTGTAAAAAATCTTGTAGGTGTCATAATTACCGGATTTTTGGTTTGTTCTTTTAAATCGTGCTGACCTCAAAAGCTGCACACCATCTCAGGTACCTTCCCAGAAATTTCCGACACTGCAGGTCCTGTTAGCTCTGCTGTACTACTTAGGGCAGAGAGAGACATCATTTTGGAGAAGAGCCGCCTTTCAAATGCATAAACATCATCTTCCTTTGTGCATTATAATAACAGGATCTAGACAGTGATAAGAGATTATTTTAGAAAAGCAGATACCCAGCACTACCTCAGAAGGAGGTTTTGGTTTTAACAGTGAGCAGGTTGTGAGTTTCTTTAAATCAGAGTCTGAGTTCATGAATCTTCAGACTGGAAGGGACTACTGCTTATTCTGACTTTCTACCTTCGGCATTTCATCCAGAAGTACCAGCGGGTAAGATAAAAAGATGACATAGACAACCATCTGGATACTATCAGATAGAATCTGTTCAGCTGTGTGACTGAGCTGAAAAAGAATACTCCTTAAAGTCACATTATCAAAGGCTAATTCAGATGACCCTGAATTCTCTTTCCTTAAAATGTTGTCAATTTCTTGTGGTAAGAGATTTAAAGTAAGCTGTATTGTGGTATTGCAAACAAGCTTTGGACCCTATTTGGCCTATGCTTAAAAATTCTTGGATGTATCCAACTGAATCAGCAATGCAAAATGTCATTTTTGTCTACTTTATTCCTCATTGACATTTGTGGACACAAAGTAGATGTTTTAAGATCTTAATTTTTTTGTATGCAAGTCTTCATGGGCAAAAGGGCAAACTGCAAAATTGCACTAATAAAACTCTTCACACCAGTTTTTTCTGTGGTAAAAAATGGGAAATGAGGGAGGTGTTCCTAAATAGCATCAGAGAGCAAATAAGTAAGTAGGAGGTTAACTGGTTATCTGCTTCTTGGAAATGTGTTTTAAGAAAATAGAATAATACTAGGACTAGTGTTACATTAAATTCTGCAGGGTACTAGGGTACCAAAGAAGGGATTTTCAGTTTGCATGACCCCATTCCTTTGTGTAGGTCTCATCCATTGGATGGACAAGCTGTTTTTCTGAGTGGATGCCAAGCAGTCTCCATAGCTTGACTTGGAATAGAACAGCTGGGTCCTGATGGTCTGATTTTCTGTTCCAGATACCTCCTTGTCTGTCTTGCTGATGAGTTCAGAGGAGTCCTGTCAACAGTGGAAAGGCTACTCTAGGTTAGCAAAGGTAGATCTAATGCTGTTCAGGTAGTTTAAAAAAGAAAAATCCAAGATCAGAATAGTTTTAGGAAATAAAAATTAAACTGAATTCTGGCAAAAATGCTTTCTCCATTTTTACACGATTTTGGAGTGGAGCTCTGAGCTGCAAGACAAAATCTAGAAGTATGTTAAACTAAAAGGCTGTGACTGTATAGCTCTGAATCACTTGTTTGGAGCTTCCTCATAGCCCTGGCCAGTTCTGTCCTGCAGAAGGAAGGCAGATGAGCTGGTGGCCTCTGATGGAATGTGTATGGGTTTGTGATTGGGGAGAGACTGCAGAGTCCAACTCCAAGCTTATGATAAGCTCAGAGCATTGCCTTTAAGTGCGTATTCTTACAGGTTTGGTTCAGATAGAAACCTTCTCAGGGCCTTTAAATTAGTCTTATGGGACAATGTCTGTTCCTTGTCTCATTCCTTACAGTAAAGGGGAGATTTAGGAATAGTTACATTGGGAGGTACCAGTGATACCTTAGAACATCTAAACTTGATCAGTTTGCAAACAATCTTGAAAGAAAAAAAACAGTAAAGAAAAATTAGGCTACGCTTGTGGCCGTTTGTGTTTGGTGGAACCAATAATAGCCACTGTGGGCAGAGCTGCACACAAACACTTTGCACATAGGCTGCCTAGTTCAGCACAGGATAGCAAGAAAGAGAAGCAGGAAGAAGAAGCAGAGGTGATGGCAATAGTCTTCGTTGTGGAGGTAGATAGCAGCGGAGGACTACAGAAAGCAGCTCGTATAAGGGCACTGGGACTGCAGTTACTCATACAAGAGACCAAAGTTATCTACCTTTACTTGTTACACTGCACCACTTACATTCTGACATACTGTCAGTTTCTGGAAGATCATAAGAAAATCATTGTATGCTCTGCAATCCAAAAAAGATAATTAGCAAGAATTGTGGTGTAAACAGCCATTAAAAATTCATTATAACAGCTTTTTAACTGTAGTAAACATGTCTAGCAGTAGATTCTCTTATGATTTTGCTTGTTATATTTTTTGCCACATACTAAATGAACTCTTGAACTTTATTTTTAAAATGGCATGCCCCATACAATTGCTCAGCAAGGAGGTTAAGGTTTCTTTCCTTTGACCTCTGGAAAGCGGACTGTGCTGGTGAGAGGTTACTGGATCGATGGCCATGAAACGCAAAGCTGCTGGTGGCTTTGGACACAGGACACACAGTGTGGGCAGCAGCAGTGTGTAACATCTGCTGAAGCAGTGTGCCTTGGTCCTGCTGTGGAGAAGGTGGTGGCTTGTCACTTTTTGGCCCTACAGGGGACAGGCAGAAGCTGTATGATGCTTCAGCAGCTGTGCTTGGATGCAGCTGGTACAAAGCTACCATGGGGTATTTAGCACCTGAAATACATTTCTGCTTCTGTTCAGATAAAGCATATCAAATGTATTAACAGCTTTTGAGAATAGTAGGTTATGTTTCAAGTATTAGCTATTTTCTGTCTAGATCATATTTCCAACCAACCGTCTGACCTTGAGCAAATTATTTAACCTTTGCTTCTTGTTTCTCTATTCACAAAGTGGAGAGGTGATTGCTCGACCGCTTTGCTATTCTTAGGCTGGTTGTTAAATAATAGATGTTTGTTCTGCTGAAGTATGTCAAGTTTTGGAACCAGTCTGCCAGGAGGTGCAAGTTACGTTGCCACTGGCATAGCCTTTTTTACTTCAATTAGATTATAGTTATCTATAAATACTCAAAATGTGCAAAGTATTAAGATCAGGCCATGCTCTCTAAAATAGTCTTGCTAAAAGCTTGCAGCAGTGCCCCTGGCCTTCAGCTCCTTTTCACCAGTACTCAAGGACAGAATTAACCTGTAAGTTTGCCTTCCTTGTGGAAGAAGGAAATAGTTCAGATTTGAATGCTGGTTTTCACTGTGTTCATTACAGAAGTTTTAACTCTGCTAATTGTTCCTTAGTGTATTCTTTCTTTCTTATTTAAAGTTTGGCCTGACAAAATACTTTCTTCTTTAAAACAATCTAGAAAAAGCCCATTTCCTAGAGTTTCCCACAGTAATCCCTTCTGACAATTTTAGGATGAAACATCACTGATGTTTGTGACCTGACTGTAGATCAGCTGTCAGAGAAAACCAGGTAGAGAGAACCAATGCACCAAGGTCAGGAAACCTTAAATAGTATCTGTGCTTCTGGAGACTCACATGCCAATCTCCATGTTTCCAATAACCCAGATGAAGTCCTTAACCATATTCTGTGTTGAACTGATCTTTGTGCTGCAAAAAATTTCAGTGTCTAGTTAGTGTCTCTCAGAATGGAACCAGATGTGAAAAAACTTCTATTTTCATTTAAAAAAAA